>JABFEB020000036.1:5160471-5173846 GCA_019775895.2 Stomatorhinus ivindoensis | reverse complement strand
GGGGGGCACAGAAATGGGGGGAGGGGTCACGCAGGGGCACTCGCTAATGCAAATCCAGCCATTTCCCCCATGCTTGCTATAAGCACCTTTCCTCTCTTCGTCTGTAACGTTGTAGATCTTCTGGTTGACAAACTCAGCATACGATGCTGCATACCACACCTGCATCAGAGGTGAAACACCAAATTAGTAGGTTAGTAACAGTAACCTACTATCAATGCTGACCAACAGCACTGATGTGGCGGGAGCCTGCTGGGCGCACCTTGAGCTCCTGCTTGGGCTGGATGTTCTTGATGGTGGTGTAGAAGATATCTGGCCCATACTGGTAGGCGACCAGGTTCTGCTCCAAATGGTTCTGCGCAGGCCTGACAAACATCAGCCAGTTGCAGAGCTCCTCATCGGAGAGATCCAGCCACAGGTCCTCCTTCTTCTCTCCTTCTTTGGCCAGGTCAAACATGCAGACCTGCAGGGGGTGATCATGGATCAAGGTATTCAACCAACCAGCTGAGTATGAAGAGTCACAGTCACAAAGTACTCAAATGGCTGGTTGAAACAAAATCTTGGTCAGGATTTTTACTTTCTGGAACTGAAATTTCCATCTCTGGCACCAGCTAACAAACAACCACAAACTTTCACCAAGGGTACAACTGCACATCCCTCAACACAAACCCATGAGCCATAGAGGTGCACAGTTCTGTCCTACAGCATCCACACTGAGACACGGTGACTCACCTTGAGGTGGATGTACCCGTCCTGCAGCTCGCTCTGCCGGACCAGGGGGCCCTCCACAGGACCAAACTGTGTGCGCTTAGGGATGCGACGTTTGGAGTAAACTCCACCCTGGAAGCGATCCACGTACAAGACCAGCGGCAGGCTGGCCCGAGCCTTGGACAGCACTGGCCGGTTGGCGATGGGGTGCAACGGCCCGTGTTTCAGGCACACCGAAGGGTTGGCATTATTACATTCCTCACACCCTGTGGGGGGGGCGGCACTTCCTTTAGCATACTGCTTCAATTCCCACTCAGAACATTCCACAGGCCATCAGATGATGTCACAGTCATGTGGTTACTGGCATGTCCTGATACTGCTGAATTCGAAGTGGCCCTGTCAACGAGGGAGGGGCTCGCGTTTCACTTTAACCAATCAACGTCTTCATTGTGTAGCATAATTGCACTAAACTAGTGTTTACTGTTAAGCAGCAAGGTGCACAGATTTACTGTGTATGCCTTTTAAGGGACAAAACAGGAATATGCTCACCTGCAAAGACCAAACAGAGGTGCATCTATTTCACGATAACAACATTGAAAACAAAAACAACAATAACATGGCTTGAACCAGCACCATTACGATCACAAGCACAGAGGCATGGCTGGAAGCCATGAGTTTGAAAATGAGAAAAAAAAATGAAATGTGGTGATGTCATATAATGACAACTGTGATTGGTTAAAGAACACAGGCCCCTCCTCTGATGACCCATGGAAACCTTGAACTCAGCAAAACCAGGTTCTCCTGGTCACTGTAGAGAGACAGACATACAGAGCGTCTGGGGGTTAAATGGCTGGAGGGGGGTTGGCTCCCAGTCATCCAGGTCCGAGTCGTCCCCTTCCTCATCATCGTCCTCATCTTCAGAATCCACTGTCGAGTCCGTGGCCCCAAGAGGGCTGGTAGAGGGATCCCCCACACTCGCCAGGGTGGGAAGGGATGCACTGGAAACAGACAGTGCCCCCTGTGGAAAGATAGTAAATTGAATAACTGACCAACATCCTAAAACCGTATTCTGCAGTAAATGTAGATTTTGCATGACAATTGAAGACACCCCCACACCCCACTGAAATTTCATTAGCAGCACATTCTGAGACCTCCCAGTAATAACTCAATGGTAATGAATGTGCAGTGCCAAAAACGTACTGTTGGGGGCACTGTTCTTACCTGAGACACAGGCTCCAGAATAGCAGAGGGTGCCTCCGCAACATTACTCAGCACATGCAGGTTGGCGGCATTCATATTCTGCCCGCTGGGCAGCAACACAGTCACCTGGGCCAGGGACAATGACTTTGTTAACATGTTGTCATGGAATGCAGTTTGCCGGCCCACCCCTGGGTGGCGCTGCTTACCTGTTGGGTGGTTCCATCCTGCTGTATGTACGCCACCTGGGGCTGGTCAGTAAAAACAGCCTGTAAGAGAAGGTGTGAGACAGTCAGCTGCACCGCCACAGGCAAAACAGTCACAGCCCGCCCACCGGGACTCACCTGTGTGCCGTCAGCCGGGTGGATATAGACCAACGTGTGCTCCGATGGCTCCACCGCAGCGTAGGATGTGCCATCAGCCGCATAGACTACCTGCTGCTGCCCGCGTTCCGGCTGCTCGCCGCTGTATACGATCTGGGCCACGGCGCCGGCCTCAAAGTGCACCTGGAACAACCCAGCACAAAGCCACTCAGTGGCACCAACCTAAAGCAATGGCATGGCCTATGCTCAAGGATTCCAAGGAGCATTCAGCTCAGCGAGGAGCACACAAGCTCCATTACGTCCCCTAGCACCAGGATCCCAACACACTCCAGACTTTCACCACAATCCCAAGTCAGAGGGGGTGCCTGGAGTGGCCATGGGCCCAGCAACTCGCTGCCCCCTCTCAGACATTTAGTAAGACAGGGCACAAACCTGCGTGGCACTGCCAGGCTCGCCGCTGGCACCCTGGTTCCACGCAGGGGATGCCTCTTGCTTGGTCTCCATAATAGCTACCCTACTCCTCCCCTCTGAAAGGGTTCCTAAAGCCTCCTCGGCCGCTCACGCCACACCTGCAGCTGGCGGGAATCCAGGGGCTCGCTAAACAGGGAGGGGGGAAAGCCAGGTCAGAAGGCTGAAGGTCCACCTCTTCCAACTGGACCTGATTCTTTCATCCATACATCAGATCACACAGAAAAATGACAGTTAAATAGTTGTGTCTTTAATAAAAGCCACAAACACCTCATACAATGTGATATGTTGTGGGAGAACAGGAGGGCTTAAAGGACTATAAATTCATAACATCTTCTTGGGGTACGATCCTGTGTCATTACTGATTTAAACTGGTTATTATTATATTAAAAGATTAGATCGCTTGACCTGTCACTATCGTGCCTTGTATTTATTTGGTAACAGTTGACTCAGAAACCTCAGCTGAATGGGCGGCTGTGGGACTTTTTCATTATTGGTGTAAAATTAACACTACACACCGCTAGGCTAACAAAATAGCCGATTAGCACTAGCTGACAGGTAACCGTGATTCTGGTTAAACGCCACAAGAGCCCGGCGTGCGCAGACCGGCCGGCCCGGCGATGAGGCAGACAGGCAGCCGGCTCGCCCGCCGTCGCCCGGAGCGGTCAGTCTACTCGCAGCGTGGGGGTACGAAAGATGCACAGTGGGGGAGGCAGCCGGAGAGCGACCGGGGGGAGCGGCGCTCAAACGCACTCGGCCGCGGGGATACAGCGCACGAGAGGCAACGAGTGCACATCGGCCGAGTTTTGAGCACAAACCGGGGCGACGGCAGATTTATCAGCCGGCGCCCCCCCTGCTCTGACCCCTCAGGTTCTGAGTTCCAACCGGACCATACCACAAAAAGCGGAGCCGCGGAAACCCGGGAGCCGGGCGCCGCACAAAGCCCACAGCACTGAGCGCAGAGTTTATGCCACGCCGGCCCCGAGCACCTACCGGCGGTGGCCTAGCGGGCGGGGGTCGCACGGCGACACCGCGTCGACACGGACGTCCGAATTCTCTGCGAGCCCCGAATATTTGGGACAGACCCACCCGTCCCCCCGCCATAGTTGAGCCCAGCCCTGATTCTGCCGCAGAACGAGGAAGGAGGCTCCTCCATTTTGGGTGGGACTAAAACAACAACGACCACGGATGAACGGACCAGCGAAAACGCGCACATTATTACCGAGAGAGAAACGCGGGCCGTCCACCACTATGAAATAGATACTTACAATGGCGAGCCTTGGCGGCGAAACTTTGGGTTTGGCGCGACGGCGCCCTCGATTTTTGACGATTTTAATGAAAACGCACAAGTAGACCTTACCTCAGAATGGTAGCTGCAGAGATGGCCGCATTGCATATATTAACATAATCTGCCTGGCAACAGGGGGGAATGTGCGCGTCGATTGGCGACGGACGGCAAAAGGGTAAAAAACATATTGACGAACCGATTCGGAAGCAAAGAGCCAACTTGGTCTTACATAGGGTTCCGCCGGCGCATCGCTGTGCGTTGTTGTGTTTTTGTGTCTCTTGTCATTTTAAACACAAGTTTAGTTTGTCATTTTAAAAAATATGCCGCTAGCTCGCTTTCCACCAAAGGACCAATCACAAAGTCCCGTCGTTTTATGCTTTAGCCAATACGAAAAATCAGTTCAGTCGTCCAATAGGATTTTTTAAAATACCTCATTGAGTATGGTGCCTATACGAATGTTACTCTATTACTAATGGAACTTGTTTTGCACTTGCTATGTAGGTTTTCATAATTTTGTTCGTCTGAACGCGCCCAATACTTAGCAATTATATATGTGGGTTTCATGAAAATATGGAAATTTGCTCACATTTATTAAAATGAACTGCATTTCGGTTTTATTTATGAATTTCAGTATACTTTCTAACAGGTTACCATCTCGAGTGTGTGCTGCCAAACGATCGAATTGGTACTATTTTATACAACTTCACTCCTCTAGATTATTTGTGGCGTAGTAGGTTTGGGGAGCGAGTAACATGAAGTTTAGGTTTGGTGAGGTTGATACTTTTACAGCTTTTAAAGGTCCGGTTTTGATTTGTAATGAACATTTATTCCCTGAATTTATACTTAATTACCCATTTGCAGAGGTACATATATACAAGTTTACTGGAATTATTGCATGGTTTCCACAATCCAGATTTTGAAGCAGCAAGACTATAACACATAGAAAGTTGCATTCAGTTTTTTACCATTGAAAATAATCATTTAATAACTATATTTCAATAATAAAATAGATATAGTATGGGTGCTGGAGGGGTGTTTTAAGAGTCTTGAGTCAAGTTTGACTAGTATTGGGTGGGTGGGTGTCCATAGCAACTAACCTCATTGCTGCTGGGAAGAGATTCTTGTGAAAACATGCAATGTGCATGATATTTTTCAGTTTTTAGACAGTTTATAGTGGTTATTTGGTCTCAAGCACTACCAACCTGTGCATAAACCAGGCATTTATACATATGGATGCAGGCACCTTGACTGAAGAGAGATCCACTCATTTGCTACAGAATTTGTGTATGTTTGACACACATGTACCTGAGCGATCTGGATATTTCACAGTCGTGTCACCTTTCACCCTAGAGCTCAGGCCTTTCCCTTAATGGCGGACTCCTGCTCTGAACCCGACACGAGTAACAGCAGAAGCTGAGAAGTGAGAGTCCACACAGAACAAATATTCAGTATCCAGGCAAGTCATCAGCTCTACAACACAGAAGTATGACTGGTATAAGGATGGGCATGTTATACACTAAAAACTGACGACATGACTTGAAGATCAGTTTTCATACGTTTGTGCTGGACTTGATTCTTCATTATGTTCAACAGTTTTTTTTCTGGAAATCCTGTACCAATATTAAAACTGTATCACAAAGCTTGGGGAACGTTCCACAACATTTCCCTGCTTCAGCATTATGTCGAAAGTCGCACGTCTCCATGTCCATCACAGCACACAACATCATGAAGTTCTAATCAAAGCACTTTCTGCCTGTGTGGTGTAGCCTGGCAGCTGCTTGCCCCCTTCGTTTCTGAGAACCCCAACAAAGTCACTTGATCGGCAAAAACATCAGGGATGAGTTAGCTATAGAAGCATTAATTGCCCCCCCCCCAAAAAAAAATAATAACCCAGTGAGTTGAAACACTAATACATACATTCACAGTAAGTTTCTCTTTATTAAATTACTATACATGGTCATGGGTAAATGGCCAAAATAACAGCAAATAGTACAACTTTTGTTATATGGTAGATATTCATTGTAAAATGGGCTGTGGATGGCAGATCTTTTTAATGGTTATGCCAAACAACATGACTGCGTTTATGAGGAAGATTCTGTACATGCTGTGTCTATTCTTATCCTTCTGCCTGTAGGCGTCTATGAGACAGTAATGACGCCTTAGCAACTGCCTCCAGCCGTCAGAAAACTGGCTGTCATTCTGAAGCAAATGTCTCTTCACAGATCTTCTACAGTCCCCAGCCACGGCACTGCAAACCAGCAGATCAGACATGAACGACATATCTGTCTTGTGTTTGTAATCTGTAGTATTCACCTGGGGAAACAGTAAAATGTTGAAGATATAAAATGATTAAGGACTGACGGTCTTCCACATTTTGCCTCATCTTTTGGATGCCGCAAGCTGAGCATCTTGGCTGTTTCTTTACTTAGCTGTGGGTGTGATTACTCCTCTCGGCTCATCTTCTCAGTCCCAATGGTTCCAGGTCCACATAAGGATGGGAACTGAGAACCAGTGCCACTTGAGGACCGGTTCCAAATTCCCGGAAGCATGGGAATTTTATGCCTCTGAGCTTATCAATTCCTTTATCGATGCCGGCAGGTGCGCATTGATTGCAAATTAACGTCATACACATGCGTGTAGTGTTTCCATACAAAAAGAGCCATCATGGCAGAGAGGAAGAAGCGGAGCTGTCAGTATTTTTTCCAAGTTGTTTTAAGACAGTTTAAGAAAAGCTGTACTATAATTTAACATGCAGTGATGGAGCAGCAGACAAGCTCAGACATGCTGGTCACTGTTGTGTAGCTGCTGTCACTGACCTGCAGGCAGTATTCTGTTTCGAATGTCAGATAATAAAACAGTTGTATTGATGCTGAAAACCTGTGTAGCTTTACTTCTTTCCTCATAGAAATTTGGGTCAAAATCGATAAGGTAATCAATAAAGAGCCCAGTCAATAAGCTGAATCAATAATGGCATTGGAGTGAATAAAATCCTACCACTTCCCGTCCCTAGTTCCACCTCACACAGGCCCTATGCCAATCCTCTGGCACTGTGGCACTCACTGTCAGAGAAAAGGGTAAGAATTTGTACTTTTCCTTGTCATTAGGAAGGTACCCTCAATTGTATCCTTAGCTATAGGTAATATCTTTAAAGGTATAGAAATGGACTCTGATGAACATTTCTCTACGACTGATGGTAAGTTAATGCTGTTTATACCTTTGGGAATTTCCAAAGAGTTCATTTCTGTGCCTTAAAAGGTACAACTACAAGGGTAAAACCCTAGTGACAAGCAATGGTACAAGTTATTAAACTTTTTCTGAGAGTGGT
Organism: Stomatorhinus ivindoensis; assembly: GCA_019775895.2. Taxonomy (NCBI): domain Eukaryota; kingdom Metazoa; phylum Chordata; class Actinopteri; order Osteoglossiformes; family Mormyridae; genus Stomatorhinus; species Stomatorhinus ivindoensis. The sequence goes on along the minus strand of JABFEB020000036.1, from coordinate 5,166,540 downwards.
GTAATATTTTCAGATCTGTCTTGGTACAGCTGCTGAAGATTTGGGGAAAATTAACATATCTCTAAAGCATATCGGTTTAGAGAATGACGAGATATGATTGAATTTTTAAAAGTTTGACTGTGACCAGATTAAACATTTTATATGTTGAATCCAAGCACTGCTAATCATTAGGACACATTTTGCAAATCGCAAACATTAGACCCAGTTACATTTATAAATTGTGGAAATTAATAAAACATGAAATAAAGAGTCAAATAAAGGTAAAAAAGAAAATAAATGCCAGTTACCTAAGTACCATAGACACCAATAAGAATATCTAAGGAGAGAGGTCTCATAAATTGTTCGTAAACCGAAATTGTTCTTGCATTAGCACAAATAAAATATTAAGATATAAAATTCTATATACAAATGTTGTGGGAGTGCAGCCGGACCTTATAAGGCAGGGCGGTTTGGGTACGTACATGCATGAGGATCACTCAGAAGAGACCCGTGAGGAGCTAAAACCCCGAACACGACGAGGACCCCCCCCACTCCTCTCCTATACGCCAGACACCCGCAGGACCGCAGAAATGGGCGTGATTTCTGGATGCCTGCATCACTGCTCTGTTTCCGCTGCGCCTTTTACTGGGCAGCTGGAGGCGCAGTCGGGCGGTGGGAGCACACCCGGAGGAGGCGGCCCCGCCTTTAAAGTCCTCGTAATTCAGCGCAGCCGCTTCAGCGCCGCCTCCCCCCCCCCCCCGTTGGATGTTTTACTTTTAGAGACACGCCGGGGATCGGTGCTTTATTATACCTCGGAAAGCGGTGCAACGATGGGTTCGCTTCCAGTCCTGTGCGTCCTTGCTCTCTGCATCACAGCCCAGGATTTGGCCGCATATGTCGAGGTAGGTACGGAATTCTATTTGCGGTCCCCTTTCTAGTAAGTTATTTACTTGTAGGTTAAACATGAAGCAGACTGTTAAAAATTATTAAATGACTTAACTAAATCTGTAATTGTCATTTGAGATAATAAACTACCTGAAATTTGAACTCTATAGGTTTTTCTGCCGTTTTCCGCTTTTACCCTTCTCCTCTGTCCTGTCCTGTCCTGTCCCTTTCTCCTTTCGCCTGCCTCTGCGGGGCCCTGGGTGTCTCACGCACCCGGCGCGGCGTTGCGGGGATGCGGTGCGGGCATGACGCTGGGGAAAAACCGCGACAACAACCAGGCTTTCTGTCGCGATGAGCGCCTGCTTGGGGACTTTAAATTACTGACACATTGATCATTTATCCCGAAAAACGCGTATTTTTACACTCCAAGGTGTTTTTAATATATTACTATTTTATGATAAGGTTTTATTGGTATATTTGAGCAAACGAGGTTATCCTGGGGGGCGGGGGGGCAAATTAAAATATCAATAGCCCAAGCCCTTTAAAACGCAAAAAGTCGGACGTGGAGGTTCCAAAAATAAAAGACCAGGAGAATTTGTCCTTTGCTGTTCCCTTCCAGTTTATCCAGTGAACAGGGGAAGGTCTGCGCCCGTTCAGTCGGTCTACATCGTCGGCAGCCCCATAGGCTGGTATCTTCACCATTTCCCATCTCTGTCCATTTTTCCCTTCTCATCTCTGAAATTTAGTTTTATCAGTGCCTTACTGAGTTTAGGTGCCCAGACCTGGCTTTATGCGGTCATGGTAAACTTATGTTCAATCCTTCGACGCCATGTCAAAAATATGTGTTATATACTTTTTGGGCCAAAGTTGTTGCTAAGCACATGTGTGGTTTCTTAAACAGAGATTTGTATGTCTCACAAATTGTAGATAGTTGATTTTCCAAGGTGAGTGCCCTTTGTGGTATCATTAACCATAACTGTGTCCACGTTTATAATTGATGACTTCCCACCAAAAATGGCCTTGGCTGAGGTTTTAGTGGTACAAACTGGTTGCTTCTAGGCTAAACCCTACAAGAACTTCAAAGGTATCTCCTCAATGTGTTCTTTGTATTCGATGGCATTCTCTCTATGTCGGTATGACCCTAATAGACCTCCACCTTGGTAGAACTTATCTGCAGGAGATTATCATGTAGTAAAGTCACACGTAGATATCCTGGTGACTCGCTGATTAGCAGATCTGCCAGGCTGGAGTGAACATGGAGATCTCTGGAACCTATGGACAGTGTGTAAATGCTAATTAGGTCGAACTTGCACTTGGCTTGGTCCTTTATGATCTAATGACTGGTCCTTCCCTACAGCCCTGACACCGGCTGTGTGTGGGCACTTCTGCATTGGCTTGGCATCTGCCAGTCACGTTGGCAGCCAGGCCACACGGCTCCTCCGGCTGGTGAATTTCCACGCCGTCACGGAGATCTCACGATGTGGGCGCTGGTCTGCTGCACCAATAATTACGCGCTAAGCGGGGGGGCGGTGGCGCGACTCGAAATCCACCCACAGTTCATCCTTATACTGAGTCGGCGTGACTGTCGCACGACATTCAGCCCCATTTGTGCAAAGGCAGCATCCCGTAGAAGAGATTGCTCACGATGCGCCTTTTGAAGACTTAACTGTGAAACACTGATACATGAAAGGTGGAGTGGGTCCATTTTTTTTGTTGCTATTGTCTAGTACATCATAGACAATAAAGTGTGTGCGATCATCCGTATTTAATTCAGTGATAAATTATTTACCAAAGCACTTGAAAGGGAAGTACTGTTTAGATGAAAAGTTTATTTATCTGGGTGGAAATTATGCCCATAATTTTCTTTGAGGGCCTTTTGTCTTGTAACTTCTGCTGCCATTGAAATGTGAATGCAGAAGCCTGGGCTGCACAAAGGACAGGATCAATGTGTCCCTTTAATTGCATTAAAATGCATTTATTCACAGTGTCGCTCGTATCAGCCTTTCATCCTGAAATGTGGCTGTTGGCTCCTGTTCCACAGCCCTACGGTGCGAACTCGTTCATGGGATCTGCGTGTGAAATTGTAAAGCTCACATGGGGCGATGAAGAGGCCGCAGCTTCTCTCTGGCGGCACTGTGCGCCGCGCTGGATAGTGCGGTGCAAAGTTAGTGGCTCACGGAGCCAAGCAGGAACCCATTTCAACAAATGGAAACCCAAAACCAGTCTAGCAACCGGATCAGTCTTTCCCCCTCGGTCCTGTTTGATTGTCATCTTTATCCTTGATGTCCTGGCAGAACATTCTGGAGCCAGTCTTGCGGTGAACCGTTACATGCAGTGTTGGGTTGTGAGGCGGTGGCCGTTGGTTCTGCACAGTGTTCTCCTGTGTGCCAGTCCTGTGATGTGAGGTTTGTTCTTAATGTGTTAAAATGCCTAATTACTCATTTCCTGCCTTGCTAATTATGTAAGCCTTGGGCTTCTCATGTCTGACCCCCTTTGATGTTTGGATGTTGATATTGCTTTCTTCATGTCTACGTGCCTTTTTGCTTTTGCATGTTTAATTAAAAAAATTCAGTAAAGCAGTGTTAATTTTGATCTAACATATTTTGGTATAGGTTTAGTCCCTTGACGAAAATGCAACTTTGTTTTAGTTGTGTATCAATTATATCTTTTTTAATGTTTTAGTCAATCAGAATTAGAGGTTATTTGGACTAAACCTGCAGTGCAAGCACTCAAATGAAAATGACAGGTTTAGCTGTAGTCTAATACATACATGTACATGCGCTCATGCACAGGTTGGTATATGTCTACCCACTTTAGATTCCTGACGGAAGCGTCTAGATCTGTCATTATAGCGTGCCATATTTAAGGATGTAGATTTATCTGTCGTAATGGGAAACATTGCAGTTCATTGCAGTTCTAAAATAGCTTTATATGAATATTATTTATTAGTAAATAAAATATAAATAAAACTAATGACAAAATATGTTCATATTTTAAGAAAATGGGGCAAACAAACAGGGTTCTATTCAGCTAATAGACCTGTATCAGATTGCTGGTATGAGATTTTCAATGCGAGACAAGTCTGCACATGCATTGCTGTGTATGTAGCAGTTTTACTGCCTTGTAAATAGTCTGTAGGGCAGGGGTCTCCAACTCCGGTCCTGTAGAGCTACTGTCCAGTAGGTTTTCTGTCCCACTTGGCTTCTGAGGCTTCACAGGGGCCGGAGTGAGAGGTAAGACAGACACATAACAGTCAGAATCATACTGGCCAACATATCGGCACGGAGTGGAACAGGATTCCAGCTCTTGTGATAATTTCCTTATGGTGCCCTCAGTAGTGCTAACCAATTACAAGTGTACAACTCTTTAAAATTGCACCAATTGTATTCATACTCTTTATTTGTTGGTAGACTGTGTTGTGTAATAGGGATGTGCAAATGGCTTCACATCATTCATTGTCCAGTTGTCTGTAACATTTTTGGTTTGTTTTGTTTCATCAACATTTGTTTCATCAGCATTCAACTTTGTTCTTGTCATTAATTTATTTAGTTTTTGTTCCATTTTCATCACAGAAAAAATGTTGTTGAGGAGTATTTTCTTGTCTTAGTTTTTATCAACAGAATTAACACTGGATCTGGTCTTGGATACCTGTATTTAAAGGGTCTCGCACCTGGTCTTGTGCCCTTAATGACCTGGGCTTGTCGCTGTGAAGGAAACTGGAAAAAGTGTGAAGGAGCCAACGCTTGGGAGATGTTTGTGGGCTTGGTGTTTTTAAGGCAGACAATCATTTTAATGTGTGCTTATAAACTGCTCTTAGCACTAACCGCTTCAGTGGCACACATCCCACCCGCAGTTTAATTTAAGTGAGTTGGGTCTGGCGTGATGGTCTTCCTGTGTCTGTCTCCAGAGTAATTACAACATGCTGAATGCAGATGTCCTTCTCCATGGCCGTGCCAGTTTGTTTACAGCAGAGCTAAACTCCTAGTGACCTTGAAAGGGGGTGAGTGATAAATGACTCCTAGTACAGCCCTATTCTGCTGGTGTGGGGACAAAATGTGCAATGTGGTCACAATTAAGAGTGACCCAGATGTTCTGGAGACTTTGAGGAATGACCGCAGCAGCCTGACTGTGCTCTACTGCTGGGTTCGTCACCTAGCCTGGTTACAGGTGACGATGGCCAGCTGCTCGTTACATGTCAGCCCTCCCTGGAGTGCTGGTTGCTTTGCACACCAATAATTAACTTTGTAGGCTTTCTGCTGTTTGAATTCAGTCTGGCCGAGTCGACTTTTGTGATTCAATGTGTTGGTTAATAACTCGACTGGTGATAAACCAGTGGTAAAGTAGTCTTTTGCTGCATTACACTTGAACTCAGAAGTCAGCAATGGTCAAATAGAAACGCCCCCAGAAGTCAGTGGAACCTCTACAGCCCCGACCCTCAGAATTCATTCATTCAAACGATGGTCGTAGTTGTGTATTGTTTGTTAGCACTTATGCCTCAAGTGTCTCAGTAAATTGGTTGTACAGACATTACTGTGGAGCTGCTATCTGTTGCTACAGGATCTGTATGTGCAAAAATACCATGTAATGCATTATCATCTAGTACCGCCAACAAAGACTAACAATGAACCTGGCTGTAACTGGTAATGCAAAATGTCTTTTTTTTAACTGGCGAGGTAACCACGTTCCAGTACATATGATGTTATATCCAGCTCCAAATTCTGACCTCCTAGGTAAACGGAACACCACATTTTTCTGTCCCCAGTGTAGCTGGGGGCTTGGGGCAGATGTGTTAGTTTGGCCCAGAAATCTGTTGTGAACTTTACCATAGGGAGGTGTCGGGGGGTGGAGTCCAGCCGCTGCTTTGTTTGAACTGTGCTGCTTTTCCTACGTCTGGCTGCCCACGAGTCAAATCGCCGTCTAGCTCTGGATCGTGTCTCGCCTCTAGCTGAACAGCAGGGTAATACGAGTCCTAATCAGACCAAAACACCTGCTTTCTGTTGGTGCATCTCAAATGAAAAGGAAGAAGACTTTCTGTGGGATATGGTTGTGATTTGTGTGTGGTGCTCAGAGATTTAGCAGAGACTACGATGACCCTGGATTACCCCCCTACAGGAAACTTTGTATAAAAGTGTGTGTGTGTGTGTGTGTTGCCTGCAGGTATGTGATCACTGCCTTAGGAATGTTAATCTTGCATGTTCTTTTTTT
>JABFEB020000036.1:5142086-5156480 GCA_019775895.2 Stomatorhinus ivindoensis | reverse complement strand
CCCCCCCCCCCCCCCCCCCCCCCCCCCCCCCCCCCCCCCCCCCCCCCCCCCCCCCCCCCCCCCCCCCCCCCGTCTTTCACTTGTCCCAAACGGTCTTTTCTTCCCTCGTCCCACAGGCTCTGGCAGCCAAAGCTGGCACAGGGTTCGCTGTGGCAGAACCTCAGGTCGCCATGTTCTGCGGGAAGCTCAACATGCACATCAACATCCAGAGTGGCCGCTGGGAGCCCGACCCCTCAGGGACCCAGAGCTGCATGGGGAGCAAAGAGGCCGTTCTGCAGTACTGTCAGGAGGTAAGTCCGCCTGACACCCGCCCTCTGCTTTGTGACCCTCCATCCTGCGTAACATTGTTATGATCTTAAATCTGGTAAAGAATCCTAGTGGTGTCCGAGCATGCTGGGAAGTGTAGTTTCCCTGTCCTATTCTGTGGTTCCCTTGATAACAAATACGGGTACGTTGTGTTTTTTTTCCTGGCACCCATCATGCACAGAACATTCTGTCCATTAACCCGAGAATGAATTACGTGCCTCATTACGTCCTTCCTATGAATTTTCAAGCAACCTGTCCCCCTTGATAATTTCATCCTTTTTCCCATCTTTGAGCCTATTTGTCATTTTGGGAATGTACGTCTTACAGCAGAGCTGAGATAATCCTGGTGGAGTGTTAGGGCAGGAACCCTTACCTGGTATGACCACCTCCCCCCTCCCCACAGGTGTACCCAGACCTGCAGATCACAAACGTGGTGGAAGCCAATCAGCCAATCAAGATCGAGAACTGGTGCAAGCTGGGGAGGAAGCAGTGCAGAGGCCACGCCCACTCCGTGGTGCCATTCAAATGCCTGGGTAGGTGTGTCAGGTCATTCGAAGGGCAACAGTAATGTGTCCACCCCTCAGGGACACCTACCCTCTATGTAGACATTGTGCGTCAGCTAGCAGGGGGTGTCCAGCTGCTGATGAAGGCCCTGGAGTTCATTCCGTATTCTGACGCTAACCATTGAATCAGAACCATGGACTCGGTGTGTCTGAATCACTGCTGAAACTCAGCAGTTTCTCAGTGATCCTGTGTCAGAATTGCACGCGTCATGCTGTATGGAATACAAAAATAGCTAGTTTAATATGATCCCCCTAGCTTCAAGTCTAGTCAAGTCTGATTTATGTAGGGATCTTTTAATACAGCAAGATCTTAGAGATGGGCAACGTTAACATCATCAAACTCATCACAAACAACAAACAAACAAATTTATTTTTGTATAGCGCATTATCACAACATTACATCGTCTCAAAGCGCTTTACAGCATCCCCACCCAAAGCCCCCAGTGAGTAAGCCATATGCGACAGTGGCAAGGAAAAACTCCCGAGTAGGAAGAAATCTAGGGAGGGCCCAGACTCAGACAGTAGCTTCTTGTTGGGGGGGGGGGGGTGTTGGTAAATTGCTGTCCTGATGCTGTGGGGCATTTAAGCAGAATCCCCTGATTTGATTTACTGCATGCAAATCTCACTGCTGCCAGGAAGGCGGGGGTTCTGTCCGCCTCTCGTGGGGTCGAACATCAGCACCGTTCTCGGAACCCACATTCTCCAGGTGCATGCTGTGTGAGACCTTTCAGTAATGGTTGAATTAGACTAAAATAAGGTAGTTCTGGGAGCAGGAGTCATCTCCACAATCTGTGGAGACTGGTCTCAGTGCTTTTCCAGAATTGTCAGATCTTTACCTGATATTGCAACTTAAATGACGGGGCATGATTCAGCAGATGTTGTCGGTGAGCCTAACCCCCACACAGGTGGGTTTTTAAAAGATTTGCTCTTTGTGAAAAGGGTTCCCTTCCTGTCATCCTTCTCCATTAACAGTTCCCATTAATCAAAATCCATTCATCCATAATTGCTGGAGGGTGAAAACCACCAGTTCCACAATGGGGATCTGCTGAAACGCTCTCTGTGTTGCCGGATTTTTTTCCCTTGCTCTGTGAGTGCTCCATTTGCAGCAGTAGTTTTATTTTAGCCTCAAGGCCTGTAGGGAGAGCAGGCAGGGCTGAGGTGGTTGAACTAGTCCTTGTGCTCCACTTTTTTCTTTTTTTTTTATGTTTTACATATTTAGCAGACACTTTTACCCAAAGCAACATACACGGTAGGCATATTAGCATATTGTAGACAAATGCTCTGAAGGAGTCCGCTAAACAAAAGTGCAATAAGGCTGAGCTTCCAGTGAAAACCCAGGTTTAAGCAGTGCTGGTCCAGAAACTACAGCTGGTTACTCTGTGTCTGTGACTCATTATGCTCAACTGGTTGGTAGAAACAAAATCTTGGTCTGGATTTGCAGTTTCTGGAGCTGAAATGCCCAACTGGGTACAAATGTAAGCCGCATCGGAGCAGAAGCTACGCTAGAACTAGATCTAACAAAGCAAGAACCTATTCAAGGATCAGAGGCGCGACATGAGAACATTCGGGGAACGTGAAGGGGCATCAGGCTAGTAGAGAAATTCCTGGGACAGAGGGGTCTTGAGGCATTTCTTGAAGGTGGAGAGGGGGTATGATGATTGGCCATGCTTTGGCAGTTCATTCCACTGTCGGGGAACCACGTCGGGGAGTAACACTCCTCATGTGGTGGAGGGAGTTCCAGGCGGTGCTGGTTTACTGACCGAAGAAGGCGAGATGGGACATGAATGAGGAGCCTTTGTGGAGATGGGTGTCTATCCATTGATGGACCAGTAAGCAAGCAAAAATTGATGTGAGCATCAATACTGAGCCAGTGAAGAGAGATGGGCCGGGTGGGACATGAGAATATTTCGGCTGAATGAATGTCAGGCGTGCTGTTGCGTTTTGAATCGTCTGCAGTGGTCGGATTGCAGAAGTTGGTAGACCTTCTAGTTAAAGGGTTTCAGCCACAAAATGGAAAGTTTAGTGAAAGCTTCAGTCATGTGTCTTGAGAACCTCTGGAAGATTTACACCTTGGGGGGGGGGGGGGGGGGTGACGTGGCCAGGGTGCCTTCATTTTCCTAAATACTGCTCTGTCCTTTTATATATGGTGTGAAGCCCACAGCCTTCCTGACTTTCTCTGGCTGTCTTCGTGCTGAGACTCTGTTACCATCCTGATCCCCACTGATGACACCCACACTTCCTTTTGTTATTTTGGTCATTTTACTCCTGCCTCCCATGACCAGTCATTCCTCTCTCTAACAATTCAACAATCTTTATTTAGCCAGCTTAGTTCAAACAACAACAAAGAGAACAGAAAATAACTTTAGTGCCCCAAATTACTAGAATATGGTGGAGATGAGATGCAAATATCCTGTGGTTCAAGATGGCTGCCTCTGTCTTGTATTTGCATGATATGGCAGAGCAGGCCGGTGCAGTGTTGCAGTACTATTGTTGGTGTTGTTGTTCCCTTGCAGTTGATAAGTTCGTGAGCGACGTGCTGCTGGTCCCGGAGAAATGTGCCTTCTTCCACAAGGAGATGATGGACATGTGTGTTGGTCACCAGCAGTGGCACGGAGTGGCCAAGGAGGTGAGTGTGCTTTCTGCTTTGAACCATGGGAAGGGGGCTGAAACTCTCCTGCAACACAAGCCATGTTTATTTTTAGGAGAGTCGTTATCTCTGCCCCCGGTGTGTGGGAGTGTCTTAAGTGCTGTTCTCCTACTAAGGCCCCTCCTAGCATCTCTTCCTGTTCTCCCATTGGCCAGGCTGAATTGCCTGACTTGTATGCATCTATATGCTAACTTGTATGCTAACGTTTGTTAGCATCTTGCATAGTTGGAACTAATACAATTTAACAGTTCCAATAATGTAAGGTAATGGGAGCTTTTGGGAAACACCCCAGATTGTGATTGGCTGCAATGCACCCGCATCAAAGCCGTGGGGCGAGACATGTGGTAATGACCTTTGACCTTGCTCTCTGACACCTGGTACTAAATCTTCTGTGCTTGTCGAGAACCGAAATCAGTGACTTGGGTTTTTCTGGAAACCCAAGCATGATTTTTAATGGGCCGTGCGTTCATTGAGGAACGGAGCCGTTGGCATGCCGTGACCAAAGGCAGCTCCCTCTGTGAGCGGAGGGTGTGACGCCTTCCTGGATCGCCCCACCCAGGCATGTGCCAAGGCCAGTGCCACTCTATATAGCTACGGCATGCTGCTGCCCTGCGGCATCGATAAATTCCACGGGACGGAGTACGTGTGCTGCCCGCCATCGCGGCCCACGGCGCCCACCCCCGCACAGGCATCCCAGGAGGAGAGCGAGGATGAGGAGGATCAGGGTGCAGAGCTGGATGAGGCTTATGAGAGGTAAGCCTTCCGGAACGGGGGTGGAGCCATTTTTGCGCGGGTGCCAACTTCAGCACCACGTTCCTCCCTTCAGCGAGACCGAGGAACCTGGCGAGGAACCAACACAGAAGGCCGAGGGTAACGAGGAGTACCACTATGCGTACGAGGATGAGGTGGATGAGGAAGATGAGGGGGAGAGGCAGCCTGGAGGACAGGACAGCCTGGATTCAGGTGGGATGCTCGAGGAATTCAAAGGTCAGTATGTAGGGTGAATTTCTGGAGGTCACTGAGTGGCCTTAGGGTCTCCTGCTCGCCCTTGGTGTCAGGCAAGGCTGCAGCACTTCTGAACAAACCATGTCCCCCACTAGCCTCACCCCAGCCTGCTGACGCTGTGGAGATCTACTTCGGGACCCCAGCGGACGACAGGGAACACAGCCGCTTCCAGAAGGCCAAGGAGCAATTGGAGGTTCGGCACCAAAGTCGTATGGAGAAGGTGAGGCACCCTCACAGCCCCCCCCCTCCCCCCCATCAGTTTCCTGCCTTATTAATTGCTAAAGGAGCTGCCCCCCACCCCCAACAGGTGAGAAAGGAGTGGGAGGAAGCTGAGCACCAGGCCAAGAACCTTCCCAAGGCAGAGAGGCAGACACTCATCCAGGTCTGTCCTACTTAATCTAACCAGGTCTGCCTCCCCCTTCACTCTGTCTGTCAGCCTGACAGTGCTGCTCCACTGTGCTCTGCAGCACTTCCAGGCCATGGTGGAGTCCCTGGAGGAAGAGTCTGCCAACGAGAAGCAGCAGCTGGTGGAGACCCACCTGGCGCGAGTGGAGGCCATGCTGAATGAGCGGCGGAGGCTGGCTTTGGAGGCCTACCTGGCCGCCCTGCAGGCCGACCCCCCCAGGGTAAGAGCGGCCACCCTGGCAGAGGGTGGGGTCAGACTGGTGCTCGCATGGATGATGAATCGAGCGTGGAGAAGCTGATCGCTCCGCTCTGGCCTCATGTCCTCCCAGCCCCACCACGTCGTGCAGGCTCTGAAGCGGTACATGCGCACCGAGAACCGCGACCGCCGGCACACCATACGCCACTTCCAGCACGTCCTGGCTGTAGATCCCGGGAAGGCGGCGCAGATGAAGTCACAGGTCAGCCTCTGCCGAAGGCCCGGCCCACACTGCCAAGCAATCTGGATCTGCTGGTGTGACATCATACATCAGGCCATCTTTCATTGTCTGTTATGTTAGCCTTGGGAGGTACCATTGAATTGCTCCATCCGTATACAATGCCAGTGAAAAGTGTGGACACACCTACCCATAAAAAGGTTTATTTGTAAAATATATATTATATAATTATATGAAAATAAACAACTATAAAATAAAATGTATGGAATTATGCATTAAGCAAAAAATATTAAAAATTAATTTGGGGGGGGGAAGCAGCTCTGTGAGCTGGGATTCAGAAGGTTGCTGGTGCGAATCCCTGGGTCTGCAGAGTGATCCCACCTTTGGGCCCTTAACCCGAACTGCTCCAGGGACTGGCTGACCCTACTGTCTCCTCTACACCAGTTGGATGAGGTGGTCTCCTGGTCCCACATATATGCTGAGCAGTCACTGCCCGCTTTTCCTGCACTCTCTGGTCAGACTCCTCCAAAACCATTTCTACAGTGTTTAGGTCAGGTGGCCAGGTCATGTGATGCGACAGTCGCGCTCCTTTGTAGGCGGCTTGGCATGTACAGACATTTGACTGTTGCTGTATGTGAGTTAAGTGTTTCTCTGGAATAGGGAATCCCCGTAAAATAAATACGAACGGGATGTCACTGTGACTCCTTTGTCCCCAGGTGATGACACACTTGCGCGTCATCGACGAGAGGGTAAACCAAAGCTTGTCACTACCCTACACAGTGCCCCATGTGGCAGAGGCGATACAGGACGAGATTGGTGAGTGGCAGCCGGCCGGAACTAGACAGAAACCAGTCTGTCACTTTGTGGGTTTTACTGATGACAGCGCTATAAATGGCATCAGACGCTATAAATAGACTTGATCTCCCACCGGTGGAGCAGTGCTCTGCTAATCAGAGCCATTCTGCATTATAAAGTAGTTAACAATGCCCAAAGTCAATGTGACGTTCTCCCGTGAGCGCTGATGAAAGGAGCCGCACTGCGGTTTGTGTTCCCCTGGGCTGAGACGGTGACAGATCTGGTCTGTAACTTTCGTCATACTTTGCAGCAGGAAGATGTGTGAATTAAGAGAGAGGACAGCTGTTTGGCTAACGAGGACATCTTTGACTGAAAGTCCTGAGGCTGTATACAAGCTATTCCTAGTGGTTGTTTATTTGGCTAAAAAAAATCATCTGCGCGTGTCTGCTTGTGTCACACCAATTAGATGAGATTCTCTGGGAGCAGAAGTCTGATATGGACCAGTTCCTGTCCTCCATCTCAGAGTCCCAGGCCGATGTCACCTTGCCCTCGGAGGGCAGGACTCGCTACCCCTTCAGGGTAACCTCTCTGGGCTCGCAGCCAGACCCTGAAAGTGAGTAACATCAAAAGCACACGAGCACTTTTATCACGCCTAGTATCATAATACTCACCTGTTCCCTCCGTCCCCGTGAACCATGTGACTTGTGGTGCCGATTCTACAGGGTTCAGGCTGGATGGGTTGATGGGAGCTGAGGAGAGAGTCATAAATAGCCAGACCAGGCTGAAGGAGAAAGTGGTAAGAGCCGCCCGCTGGCGCTGCCCCCCCCCCCTGACAAACCTGCTGCCTTTTCTTGTGGCTCGTTCCTCTGACAGCAGCTCAGGCATCAGTCACCCTCTCTGTTCTGAAAGTCGTTTGACCTGAAGAGGTGTGTCTGGGAGCTCCTGGGAAGACTGTGCAAAATGGCTGCTTTTATATCTATAACATGCATACTTTCACTCTGGTTAACTACACATAACTCGTTACACATTCTCCTTACTTCCTTGAAACATACTTCCTTGGAACTCATTTGAAGTGTCAGATGTACAGGCTGGTCTTTGATTAAACGTTAGCACGTACCTCTGTGATGAGCTAACAGTCGAGTCCTCAAGTTGATCTTTTTGTTGCCATGGGACCCAAAGCAGCCTGTTTCCGGAGCTTGAGCAAACATCCGTTGTAGATTTTAAAATTCATAAACACAGACCACTCGCAAACAGTGTCCCTGAACATGCTGAACGGAATGAAATACACGGTATGTGTCTGTCTGTATACTCAGGTGATTGATGAGTCCCTGGATGTTAAAGAGGCTGTTTACAGTGCAGAACGACATGGTGTTTCAGCTAACGAAGCTCTGGTGAGTGTGTTGCCATCTAGTGGCCATCTGAAGAATTATACATCCTGTCTTTTAATTGAAATGCTAGCTGAGATTCAATAGACTTGGTATAGGTTTCCCTTGATATTCTAATCAGAGAAATTTATCAAGGGTAATTTTAATACGTTTAGCTTTTTTTCTTTCAAGTATTGATTCTTTGAAAAGAATTTGATCTGAGTCTGATTCTCTTTACTGTGACAAGTCAAGTAAAGTAGCTTTGTCATGTTGGGCGTGTCTACAGTGACATGGGTCATCTTCACTCCAGGACCATGGAGCAGCACAAAGAACAAAAACGGACACAACACAAGATTACGCGAGTGCAGGCAGTAGTATACAAAGTGCAGAGACCTGGAGATTTTATACACACACACACACACAGAGAGAGAGAGAGAGAGACACAGACAGACAGACATTTGAGACCTGAATCTATATCCGTTATTTATTTGATTCTAAATTGTTAAATATTCCATCAAGTTCTTTAAGTGTTATCTCTTTGGAACATTCCATCTACATCACATTCCATTGGTTGTTCTTGAAACGAAACGGCAACTTGCATATGATGATCCTCATTCAAGGCATTTGCATTGTTATGACACCTGCCTTGTGTTACGCAACTGATTTATCAACTGAGTTATTTGTGGGAGTTTTGATGATTGCAATTTTACATTGATGATTGAAACTTGCATTAAATTAAAGCATGTTAATTGAGGGATACCTGTATTGCCGGTGTGAGATGCCCCCAGTCTGCTCATAAGTCTCTGTACCTCTCATAAAAACCACAGGAATCCTATCGGCCTCTGGGGGAGGACTTCAACTTCAGGACCGGAGTTCTGGTTGGTCTCCTAGTAACCACCGTTGCCATAGCGACAGTGATTGTCATCAGCCTGATGATGCTGAGGAAGAGGCGCTATGGCACCATCAGCCATGGTATCGTGGAGGTGAGTCTGGTTCATATGGTGAGGTCCAGATCCGATCTCTGAAACAGATATGCAGTTTGAAGCCCTCTGCAGCGTATGTTCGGCAGGTTTTCTGAGATTACACATGCTTCCTAGCTTAGTGGACCTCGTTTATGACCAGCAGATCCTTCTGCCCCTGAAATACACCGTACTTGTCAGCCAATGCCATACTCAGCTTCTGTACAGCAGTTTACCATAACTGTAATCTTCATGCATGATTTTTGATGGTGTGGGACCCAACACTGTGCTGGTACACACAGATGTGCCTGCTAACTCATTCATCCAACCCCCTCCATGTTTTGACTCCTTGCATGTGACAGGTCGACCCCATGCTGACCCCTGAAGAGCGTCACCTGACCAAGATGCAGAACCATGGCTACGAGAACCCCACCTACAAATATCTGGAGCAGAGGCACATCTAGCCCAAGCAGACAGATGGCGCTGTGGAGCCAAGAGGAGACTGAAAACATACTACTGATATTAATTTTGATCCAGCACAGCGGTGTTAAACATGTTTCATAAGAAATGAAAAAATCGGGTAACACAATTAATGCATCTCGCTGCTGCTATTACAAGTACCACTTATACTAGTGTGTGTTTCTTTAAAGACGGTAATTGAATCTGGCCTTTAAGTGTGTCAGCGGCGATCCCCGCCACGGGTAGACCGATGCTTTTTTGTTAAAATGTGCAGAAATTAAGTGTCAGCGTTTCACAATCTTACCATCGGCTGCTGCTCTGTGGGAACTGGGAGACCTTTGGTTCCGTTTTCGGAGAGTCTGTGAAATGAAGTTTTGAGGATGAAGTGTAAATGTAAGTTTCTTTTTTTTTTGTTTTTTTTTAGAAACGGGCTGCTTGTAAATGAAGGCTATTTGACCCAAGATTAAATGTATATTGAAACAAATTGGAAACCTGATTTCGTGTCATTGGAAACCACTGCTTGGTTGGTTCACTTCCTTTTCCATGATAGTCTACTTCACTTACAACCACCCCCCATCCCCCCACAACCAGGAAGCACTTTCATACTCTGGTGGTAAATATGACCCATGTGAGGTCCAAGAGATTCAGGACCTCGGTCCTCTTAATGTTTATATATGACCGTGCTGTCAAGTGTAACCATCACTGCTTTTATAAGGTGAAACTATGGGGTTTCCTTTCTGATTTTCAAGTTCTATGTGGGACGGTGTTGTGTGACACTCTCACCATGCAGTGATACGTCTTACCCTGATTAATCTGCTTTTTAGTGGGGTAAGGTCAATCGGAATAATTGTCATGACAGTGATTCAATTGAAACCTGTTGGAAAAATGTCAATAAATTCACTACTTACACAGAATCCCTTGTCTGCTTTGTGTGTCCTGCATAACGTGGATTGGGCCGCACCCCACACACACACAATCCAACAACCAGGAAGCTTAGATTTTCAGGTGATTCAATCCTGGTAGACCTCAGAAGTCCAAAGAGATTCGGGATATTGTTCCCCTGAATGTAATGATTAACGGACGTCCTGCACGATCTGGAGAGACTCGTGATTAATACGCAGTTTAAAAAATACAATCCGCCATGTTTTCAACCACTAACACACATAAAAGTTAAGTATATTACTGGACAGGTTAACCAGCGAGACAGCACTGTTGTAGGGGACAATGGAATGATTTCACAGCATACAGACGATCTAACTAAATCCAAGCAATTCACCGTGATTTGTAGTTCCCATCTCGGCAGGTTGCTGGCTCGGGTTAAGTCTCGCTACCTCTTCTCTGCCAAATCCTGAAGCTTCACTATTCACTGTTAAATATTCATGTTTAATACGACAGATTGCATACCTAAACATAAGTACTAGAGGTTGCGCTCCTAGCGCGCTCCTGCACCCACGATTCCTGCGCAGGTGTCCCGCCCCCTGCGCATCTGTACCTGCAGGAAGCGGAGGCCAAGATCCGCCCGCATTAACCCGAAACTCCCCCCTGTTTCAGTCTCTGCGGCCACAAAAAGAGAGTCGCCATGGCGTGATGTGCGTTTCGTTTCCCACATATACCTGCACCCACCTCGGTTTCGGCGCAGGTATTTTTTTTGTTTCCGGTAGGGTGTTTGTTTGCGGGCATACCGGACAAAACGGGAGGAGAACCCACAAGGACGGGTGACAGATACCAGCAAAACAGACCAAGCGGCAACAAACGAGGGCCAGCAGGAGGGGGCAGAAAGTAGGAAACCGCTTGAAATACAGCAGAAGGTGCGCGGACGCCCTTCGCCTGGCGCAGTATGGAGCACTCAGATGCAAAGATGCGCTACAACGCACAGGTAGGACTCTCAGAAATATACATCTTATTCGGGTTTATGTGCTTGGCTATTTTTTTAAAGGCAAAAGTAGTATTTTGAACAAATTTAGTTCAAAGTTGTATAAGGTTTTAAACGCTACTTATAAACCGCTTTTTATTATTAGGCAGATGGAAAGAAATTTTCTGGTTATGATACTGATAGTACATTCTACCGTTTGGTTCTGGTGCGAAGGAACCTAAGCTTATTGCCTGTCTGCCTCCTTTATTTTCTTATTTTTTATTGATACCTGGTACCTGTGCAATTCAGTGATAGGTCTGTGCTTAATTTACAAGCCCCTCCCCCCCTCCCCCCCCCATCATTTTAAACCCGTGGAACCAGCTTTCCAACTTCCAAGTAAAGTCTCTGTAAATTAGCAACAGTTGTGTCCTTAACTGGAAGCACACAACATTGAGGCCTTCCTCGGTGTCAAGGCCCCTTATTGCCTGGAGCCTTACCGGATTAATTTATAGGCTACAGTTGTAACCCGTAGGCAGTCCCCTCCCTGCCCAGGGAACGCCGCTGCCCGGTTTCTGAGTTTCACAATCTCCTCGGCCTGTTGGAGTTAAATTTTTTTTTTTTTTTTAAGTCAAGCCATGACAGTGTTTGGACATGTTTGAGGTTGGCCTCTGACAAACATCCCTGCACAGCAAGTGTGTGCAGCTGCTCGGTGTGTGCAGAAGGCACGCAACAGGGTGTCGCGGGGCATCGCCGCAGGTCCGAGGGTACGGCCACTGAACCGAAGGGTGGGGCAGTCCGAGCCTTGCCTAACATCTTGTCTGAATACAGTTGTTGGGCTTCGTCTCTTTGGGTTAATTTCCTTCCTTGATTTCTGCAGCAGGAAGTTTACTCTCTTTTTGCGGTAGTACTAGGTCAGTTGTGTTGGCTTGTGGAATTCAGGGTTTCACCTTGATTTTACTATTATGGGTTCAACTATACTAAAGACATGGGCACATTCAGGTCACCGGTTTTCCAAGAAAGGTGCCAGAGTCTAAGAATGAGGAATGGGCGGGTTTAGGAGAGTGCAAGCTGTAGGAACTCTTATCTGATCACGTGGTCGTCTCCGGGTTCCTCTGTCTTGCCTCGACTAGTATCTATTCGCCCATTTGGTATTTTTGTATCCAAGTTCTGAGTGAATATTGTCTAACCTGTTTGCCCAGTTTCTACCCTTGAGCTTCATGACCCATAGAGTAACTTCCTGAATAGCTGTGACACACTCAGTATGCGGTCTCTAACCAAGGTGTGATACACTACAGACCAGGTGCTCTTCGTGACGTCACCGGCCGCGTCTGCTTCCTTTGGCTTTGTGGATGAGAAGATGGCACTTTCTCAAAACGAGCCCAAGTCGAATTCTCCTGTTCTGGCACTGTTTTTGTGGGTATATGTTCATGATCTGATCTAATCTCACCCCAAAAAGGTGAAGAGGAAACATCATGTAACACAGAGGACCTCCTGACTTCACCTTGACGGTACCAGAAACACCAGATCTGATTTAGGAAGCTGGTGGTTTTGTAAAGACTCACCCAGGTCATTCTCTCAAATTCAGCAATTTTCTCGAATTTTTAAATTGGTTTGGTTTGAAGACAAACTGAAATCGCACAACTTTGTATGAAATGTTAATTTTGCCTTTGGTATAATCAATTTTATTATATTACCATTTATATTTGTAATAAACAAAATTCATTAAATACAGGGCAAGAGTTATGGAAAAAGTGGAAACTGACTGTGGTTAACCTATTTGGTGAGACGTGAACTAGGCCGTGTCTGGGTATATTAATCAGTTTTCATGTTCGCTGACCAATAAGGTAGCACTTCTCTAATATTAATGCATTTTAGCATTCATCAGCCAATCAGGTATCACTTTTTTCTTAAGAATATTACTAAGCAAGTATCAAAGTGCCAATAGAGGTTGACGTCACTGCAGTGTGGCATGCAGGGATGTGCATATCATTTTTTTAAAGAAACCGTGTGCACAAGCCTTGCAAACGTTACTGACTGGATGCTGTAAATTGAAAGTCGGTGCCTTTTCCTTGACTTGGTGCTCCACTGTGACCTGTAACACCGGGTCACGTGGTTCGCAGCCTGGATGGGGGCCAAAAACAGGATGTGTCTGGCAGAAACCCACACATGAAATGGAAATGATAAAAATGACAAAATCACGGCAATTAGTAATAAATACACATTGTATCAAACAATTCAATTGTTTGTTGTGGATTTGCATGCGATAGACGAAAGATTTAAACTTGTTTTTTCCATCTAGAAACTGAGTAATGAGATTTTTTTGATACCTTTTTGAGAGGAATGGTTAAAACAATTATTAAAGCAGCAATATTTGCCATAATTTTTGCCTATCGGTAAATTTGTCAAACTGATGGTCATTGTTCTATACACAAAACAATATTGTTGTAATTAATTGTATTTGTTTTTCTGAAAAAATCTCATGTCCGTGAGAATTACCAATGGGACGTTTTTTTTTTTTTTAAATTTTAATAATTTTTGCCGTTTAGGAATGACTTTTACTGAAAGTCACGTGCAAGTACATTTTTAATCACATGTTGCTGAACTGCGTAACCAAGCCTGATGACACATTTAAACAGGCAGATGGACAAAGATTGACAGGAGGAGGCGACCGCTCACTCGCATGTATCCCCCATAGAAGAAGGTCCATAGTCCGTGGCTTTTAGGACTGTCTGTTAGTGCTGAAGAATGCCACAGATAAACCTTTTCTGGGAATGTCAGAAATGAATGATTCCACAAAGGAAAATGACAAATTGTGAGCCTCAGTCTTGTTTTGCTGAGTTTTGAATATAATTGCAAAGCCTGGGTAAGCAAACCCTCACCAGATGGAGTGACAAAGAATGAATGGTAATGGTCTGGTAATGGTTTTTTAATTAATAATGCTGATGAAAGTACACTATCTTAACAGCGGTGCTGTTGAGCGCTATGGCCACCAGCAGGGGGCAGTGGTGGAGGATAAATGATTCAGCCTCTGTGTCTGGCATGAGCAATGACTGAGTACATCTTGTGTAGCACAGTGTGTAGGTTTCTCTCCAGTTAGTGCCTGCGCAAGGAGGAGGGCGGACCGCGCGTGTGGGTGTGCGCAGTGCTGGTTGGCTTGTGCATAGTGCGCAGTCATTCGCAGAGTTGCTGAGCGAATGTCGAGGGGGTTTCTGGTATGTATGGCTGCTCCTGTTTCTTTCGAGAGCCCTTCTGTGATGTTTGTGCCCTCGGTTGGAGGACCGATGTGCACCAGCTTATTTTCTCTCATCTTTTGGGTACGATTCATTGCATCCATCACTTTCAGCTGTGGGTGATGTTCTAGGCTTCCTCTCTCCCTGTAGGAGCCGGACGGGGAGACCACCATCCAGTTCCTTCCAACACCTGATCCCAAGCCGGTGAAGAAAGACAAGGGCAAGAAGTGGGTCGTGGTCGCCGTGGTGATCGGCGCTCTCATCATCGCACTTGTGATCGGACTGCTTGTCTGGCGCTGTGAGTGCCCCCCCCCCCCGCCCCCCCCCATCGCTATAGGCCTTGTATTCCGTCTGGCTTTTAAAACAACCTCTACT
>JABFEB020000036.1:5124620-5139328 GCA_019775895.2 Stomatorhinus ivindoensis | reverse complement strand
CCCCCAATCCTCTGTTTACATGCTATGATTACTGTCTGCCTCCATTTTAATGGAATAAATGCCATCTGTCCACACACATTGTATCTATATTGGAACATTTTCATTAGAAAAAAACAAACATTCTTAAATTATGTAAAGCGGGCAAGTCATCTAATGGGTCTATCTAGAGCAGAAACACAGGGATCTCGTTACGTGAACACCCCGCTGTACCCCTCCTCCCTTCCAGATGCCTACTGGTAAATTTGTCAAAGTGAGGTTTCTGAAGTTCCTACTGTCAGAACTGGGTCACATCGGCTCTAGTTGTCAGAAGGACTACGTAGCGATAGATGGGCAAAAGTAAGTCCGAGCCAGCTGGGTGTATCCCAGCTTTCCGTGTGCAGCCTTGTGCTCCCTACATGACACATGCAGTCCTTCCCGAGCTCCCGCTCTCCCGCCAAGACCGTCACTGTCTCTGCTGGCCTTAGGTACTGCGGCGAAAAGAAGGACGTGTTTGTGGTCATCAGCAAGAGCAACAAGATGAAGGTGTTGTTCCATGCTGACAAATCTCTCGTGGACCGAGGGTTCCTTGCTGAATTCGAGGCCTTCGAACCCAGCAACCGTAAGCGGAGCACGTCTCAGAGCTGCATGCTGAGTATCGCTCTCTGCGGCCGCCTGTCTTCTCTGAATCGTTTCCCCCATGTCGCCTCTCCCACGCAGCCTGCCCCGACACTTTCCGCTGCAAGAACTATCGGTGCATCAAGCCGGAGCTGAAATGCAATGGCTGGAACGACTGTGGAGACAACAGCGACGAGATGAACTGCAGTGAGTTTGGGTCGGGTTCCGGCGTTAACTGCTGGGGGTTCCTGTACTGCTCAGCCCCCCCCCCCCCCGTGTGTTTTGGAGACTTTCGTATCTGCGCGTGAACCTCATGTTCTATTAGTCAGTGCTTTAACGTGCTCACTGGTCTGACTTGGCACAGATCACGAGTATCTACCCTTTCCTCTTGCTTGTATGTTTTCACCATTGGCAGCATGTAACAAGAATCAGATCAGCTGCAAGAACGGCTTGTGCAAGTCCCTAGTCTGGAAGTGTGACGGCGTGGATGACTGTGGCGATGGCACTGACGAGACGGGTTGTGGTATGACCTTCATCAGCGCCGGCCTTTTGGGTGGGGGGGGTACCTCCAGTCATCATGGTAGTGGTCTGTGAGGTTGTAGCCGGTCCTCTTCCTACAGGAACATGTCAGAAAGGGGAGACGAGCTGCCTGAATGGGAAATGCATCTCGGAGAAGATGAAATGTGACGGGCAGGATAACTGTGGTGATGGCTCTGATGAGCAAAACTGTGATAGCGGTGAGTGGGGGGTGCCCAGACGGATGTCAGCATTGCCCAGGCGAGCTGACTTTGACTACGCCCTGCCCCCTCCAGTCTCTGTAGTGCCATGCACAAGCCTTACCTACCGGTGTGCAGACCAGAAATGCATCAACAAGATGAACGCGGAGTGTGACGGTACTCCAGACTGTGAGGATGGCTCGGATGAGGCCAACTGCGGTAAGAGAGACTTCGGATCCCCGAATGCATTTCAGTGAGCCATAGTGTAGGCCGAGCCTACAAATGGTGCATGTCGCTACAGGATCTGAGTCAACTGTGGCGTTTAAACACAAAATGAACCGGATAAAACAAGAGCATATACTAAACACTATCTAAGCACATTTATCAAAACAGTAATTTGTAAAGTAAGAAAATAAATGTATCCAAGCAATGTGTCCTGCCCCGATCGTCTGCTCATTCCATGTGCCACGCCCCCTTGTTAACCTCGTGTGGAATCCCCATGTGATCAGCTGTTTCTGGTTGTTGTCATTGGTCCTCTGTATTTCGTCTGCGTTTGAATTTGTTTCCCCAGTCCAGTCATTGTATTGTCCATCTACGTTTTGCCTGCCTTACCTGTAATTAAACCCCGTATTTCCTGATACCGCTGATCTCTGCGCCTTTGTCTCCATCCCATCCCCACTTGACTGGAGCTGGGAGCTTTGTTTCCGCTGAGAGACGTGCCGCATGACTCATTTCCTTGTGCGTACAAGTTATCTTAGGTCGGCGTTCACGATTTGACTTCATATTCAGATCGAACTCTAGGTCTTTTTTTTTTTTTTTTTTTTGAACTGGTTGGTTCGACTTTTAAGAAATTTGAGTTCTATTGAGTTTGAGAACTGGGGTACCACTGTATTAAACTTTTCAAGTAATAAAGGACTTCAGACCACTTGCCAAACCTGTTCCCTTATAGATAGTGAACGCTCGTCTTATGTATTTGCACAGATCATCATAAAATGGCTAATTACCTTTGTCTGTATTGTCTCTGGACCCTTACAGGAAATGAATATACAGTAAGCCCTCGGACATTCGTGAGGTTAGGTTCCAGAACCTGTCACGATTCGCAGATGTTTGGTAGAGTCACTAAAAATATGTGCTTATTTCTATAGTTTAACCTCTAAATATGCTCCCAAAACACTTGTTTCATTTAAAGGTTAGCTTAATACATTACGTTTAAAAACCAACCCCGTGTTTATAGCAAATGCGCCTTGAGATGGAAACCCAGGGCGCATTTGGTATGTGCGTTGAATTTACGTTAACGTATACTTATTATTACGAAATGGTAAATTAACAATTTTTCTAATATTTATGTGACATTAGCGTTCCTGTCACGTATTGCCGGGGAACGGACCGGGGCAACGGACTGGACGCAAGGAATCTGGGAACACGGGGTTTATTCAAAAGGTAAAGACAAGCAGGACAACGAAACAGGCAGCAAACTCAAAATGACAATGACGGGAAAAAATACTTAAACACAGACGTAAATACACAGGACTAATGACAGCAACTCGAAACAACAGCACTGATCACTCGGGGATTCCACACGAGGTAGATGATGGGGTGTGATGGGAGGATGACTGTTGCAAAGGGAGGAAACTTTGCGAATGGGATTCACATCTTTTAAAGGTATAGTATATACATTAAAAAGGAACGAAAAAGTAGTGGTTCCAGTGAAATTTTCGCGGATCTGTGAATTCGCAAATCATTAAGCGCGAATGCACAAGGACTGACTGTATATTTTTTTATTATTTGGCTTGTCATTGCTTAGTTTTCAGTTACTGTTTATTTTTTTTGTTATTATTTATTGGTTTTTAGTTGCTTTTGTATTTGGCTTTCTTCACTGGCACATGTGCGATTTGCATCCACGGTTGACTCCAGTCTTGTAGTGACATGGCGGCACCTACAGCAGTACCGGGCCCGGCCCACATATCTGCCGCATTCTCTGTTCTCCAGACTGTGGCAGGCAGCTCATCAGGATGTCCCGCATCGTGGGGGGCCAGAACTCCCTGGATGGGGAGTGGCCGTGGCAGGTGAGCCTGCACATCAAAGGCCAGGGGCACGTGTGCGGCGCGTCGCTGATCAGTGACACCTGGCTGGTCACGGCCGCACACTGCGTTCAGGACCTAGACTCTTTGCGGTAAGCCCCTGGTCCGGCCCGTTTTCAGGGTGGAGGTGTGGTGTGCGGGGAGCCCTCCTCCACCTAACTGCGTGAGTGTCCGTCACACAGGCTTTCTCAGCCGGGTACGTGGGACGTCTACCTTGGCCTGCATGATCAGAACGTAAAAAACATTGAGAAGATGGTGAAGAAGGATCTGAAGAACATCATCCAGCACCCAAGCTACAACCCCTACACCTATGACTATGACATTGCACTGATGCAGCTGGACAGTCCTGTGAACTTCAGCCAGTACATAATGCCCGTCTGCCTGCCCAGCCCTGCCCATGACTTCCCAGTGGGGAAGTCCGTCTGGATCACTGGCTGGGGCAAAACACAGGAGGACGGTGAGCCCCTGTTGGCCTCTTTGACATGCATCGATGAGGGATATAAGAGGATCCTTTTTCTGCCTAAAGCAGTGTTTCCCCATTCAGTCCTCAGGGATCTACAGTCAGTCCACGTTTTTTGCTCCCGCCCAGACAGTTCACTTTTTTTGCTACAACGTGGATTGTCTGTTGCTCCCCAAGGGCTGGATTGAGGAACACTTGTCTAAAGTAAGATAACAGCAGAGTCTGTTGCTCACTGTGACCTGGTGAGGCTGGTTCTTTGTAGAACAAGAGGCAAGATTGCTCACGTGGGTGGTGGATTCGCAGAAACTGGGCTGGTGTCCCAGCGTTGATGCCCGGGGTCGTCTTGTTGAGATGATGTTTATGTGTGTCTGTCCCCCCACCAGGAAAATTAGCTCAGGTGCTCCAGAAGGCTGAGGTGCGGATTATCAACAGCACCGTGTGCAACCAGCTGATGGAGAACCAGATCACGTCACGTATGCTGTGTGCCGGCGTGCTGTCAGGAGGCGTGGATGCATGTCAGGTACACTGACAGTGGCGTGTCTCCTTTGCTGGGTTGGGCCTGCTCATAATTACCTCAACCCCCTCTGTTTCCCCCCCCCCCCCCCTGCAGGGCGACTCTGGCGGCCCCCTGACCAGCCTGGACATTGGAAGGCGCTACTTCCTGGCAGGAGTGGTCAGCTGGGGAGATGGCTGCGCTCGCAAGAACAGGCCTGGCATCTACACACGGGTCACTCAATTCCGTGGCTGGATCAAGGAGAAGACCGGGGTGTAGATGCCTCGGGGCAGAACATGTGACTCAGCCTGCCGCCATCGTTTTAAAGTCTAGATCCAAGCTTCAAGCCTGTGACCTCATAGCAGCTGATGTACATCCGCAGACTGACAGCTGATCATCATCGCAGCCTCTGTCCCCCTCAGGACTTCACCCCAGCCACAAATGGAGAGCAGTTACAGGGCACCTGACCCCAAAAGGGAAGCACTGCTTCAAAAAGAGAGCAGGACTGCATTTCTCCCTCCCTCTCCATTCTCCTCCTGTTTTTAAGGTCCTTCTTTCCTTTTTACAGTTGTACATATTTTTACTGTGACGTAGCTGCAATGCAGTCTCTCTTTAATGTTCTTTTAAACTTTGTCACATTGTGAAGTCGGGTCTTTTTGCTGGTGAAGGTGACAGGCCATATGTCCTCAGAGTGAAGCTTCCTGCCACTTTACAAGGGACATGCATATATTTTTTATTTGGGTTTTCAAAATGTGGTTTCCATATAACAGGTGCCTTACATACCATAAATCTGTTTTGTAAATCTCAGATGATTTTACACTGTTCAAACTGTAACCCCCATCAGAAAATATCTAAATTTTTGGGGAGAATTCAGTCATACAGGAGTGTCCTGACTGTATCTGTGTTGTGTATGAATGTTTTTTCTTTCCCCACTCCAGTTGTTGTTTTAATATGAAATGTGAATATTTAATACTCCAATAAAACCTTGTGCCTCTCTTTAAGGATGTATTTATTTTCAACTACATTACTTTCGATGAGCCTTAACCCTGCTGAGCCTGATTGTGCTTTTTCTGTATTTTGAATCAATGGCACATTTCAAACCTATCTGTTGTGAAAGTGTGCTTTAGGTCTGACTGGTTTATCAAGATGTCTCAGCTGGAATTTTGAAATGTAGTTTAAAAAAAAATAGTGTGGCACTGTGAGCACGGCTGGAAATTTAAGCCTGGCCACTCATCTGAGGTGAGTAATTTAGACAAAGGGTGAGAACAAAAAATGGCACTTTGCTGCTGGCTAGTGAAAAAAGAAAAATGCCTGTTACACTAAATTTTGTTTTTGCAGAACTAGCCTGGTTGGTTGGTAGGGCCGAATCCTTCTGTAGTCATTCCTTAGATGGTTAAAAGTCAGACATACTTACTTGTCCTGGAAGGTCCGAGAATCTCCCGAAATTCACAGAAGCTCCCTGATACTCGTGAATGACGTGCAGTGACCTGGAAGTGGCCAACCCCAACCTCCCTGATTATGCCGAAGGTGGGATGTCTGAAATGTAACTTTCTATGATGTGTACCCCCCCGCCTGTTAAGGGTAGCAGAAAATTATTTCAGATTCTGAATTTTCTATTTCAGTTGCATGAGGTTTCTGTCTGCTAACTAGCTAGCTGGCATCTGTTTCATAAGTAGCTAGATATTAAAATGAGTGTAAGTTATAAAATCCCATTTCTTATGATTTTTTTTCACTTAAACTGTGCTCGAGGCGACCGGACCACCTATGTCATCTGAAGGATGGAGCAGGCCTGCCTGTGATACCATCAGTGAGTTCATCATGTGCCACTTCCAGTAGAAATATTCCTCTCTCCCAGACAGATTTACATGCAGTGATTGAGGTGATGTTGGTGGGGCCGCAGAGGATCTGTATGGCAGCAGGCTGCGTAATAGTAAACATGTTACTAAATGTTACATGTGTAAACATGTTTACTACATAATCCAGTGTCCAGTAAAACGTTGCTTGTTCTAGTGCAGGGGTGTCAAACCCCTCTCCTGAGGGCCTGCACATTTTTGGGTTTCCCTCGTCCAACACACCTAATTCGACTCTTTGCACCTCCTTGTGCTAATTACCACACAGCTCTTGAGCTGAATCATTGGTGGTAGATCAGGGAAAGAACTAAGCTACACAGGACTTCAGCAGTCCACGACAAGAGTTTGACACCCCTGTGTTAGTGCTTATTGATGGGACCGAATATCCGCCTCGGAACGGATATTGGACTCACCCTGAGCCACCCGGTTTCTTTTAAAGACGGAACGGAAACGGTCCGTAATTTTTTCTGTCACCCTCAGGTAAATATTTCGTTTTGGGTATTTTCGGTGATCGTCTACGACGAACCCGGCGTTTCTGTGTGGGTGTGCTGAAACAACCGACTTTATTCTTTTTCGGTGTGCTTAGTTGATAGTCTTTGACCCTTGGCTGTGATGTTTGTATGAAAATACAACATCGAGGTCAGCGAGCATTACTGAACCTTCATCCGCTGTCTTATCCGTTTACAGTTAAAATTATGATAACGACGCATTTGCGATACATTATTTATGTGCGTATATATCCGGCTTGCAATTCTGGGTTAGGCGTGCAAAGCTGTTGCATAATCGTGTGAATAAACAGTGATGTATGAGATCCGGAGTCAGATCTTGCACGGGATGAATGCCCGTCTTTGATCTACAGTGATGCGGTGTGCTGCTCCTCTGTCAGGAATCGCAGGTGTAACGTATTGCTTGCACAGGCTACATACACAGTGCCCTTCGTCTTGTTGATAGTGCGCTGGATGATCTGTAAATTGCTACTTGTGTAGAACCAACTTTAATAATTAATCAATTAATAAAATGGGGTCAGAGAGAAAACGGGACGGTGAGAATTGGGACTGGAACAGCCCGGGATGCCGTGCACGTCTGGATGAGATTTTCTTCCGTCCGCACGATTATATCCAGGCGGGAAGTCCAGATCATAAGCAGTTCTGGGCTTTCTTTGAGCGATTCCAGAGGTTTAAGGAGAAAAAAGAGATGCTGGGCTCAAAAGACAGCGCAGGGGTGAAACAAGAGGGCAAGTGCAAAAAGAGTAAAACTTCAGTTTTGGACCTGGGCCTGCCCAAGGAGTATGATGCCCGTTACAGGATCAATTTCTCCGTGCGGACACGAGATGTGGAGGAGCGGCTCGGCCAGGCTGACTCGCGCCGTAGGAGTCATTTGGACCTGGGGAGCCAGGAGGTTGCCACGTGCCGACTGGCCCTGCTCCACTACCTGGACTTTTGCCAGAAGCAGAGTTTCTCCAAGCTGGCCAAGCTACAGCGGGAACGGAGATCCCTGCCCATCTTCCAGTACCGGGACCGGATTGTGGAGCTTGTGAGGGCACACCCGGTGGTGCTGGTGGCCGGGGACACGGGCTGCGGGAAGTCCACCCAGGTGCCCCAGTACCTGCTCTCCGCTGGCTTCAGCAACATCGGCTGCACCCAGCCACGCCGAATCGCTTGCATCTCACTGGCTAAGCGTGTCAGCGTCGAGAGCCTCAACCAGTACGGATCAAAGGTACAGAGACACAGCTATGTACTGGGCTGGGACCACCTTCCCGGGGTGTCACTCTGCAGTGCATGTCGCTGCATCAGTCGCATCGATCCTGTCGCACTAACTCCCCTCTCATATGTGCCGCTACCATATTCCAGGTGGGCTTTCAGATCCGCTTCGAGACAACGCGCACGGCAGTGACTAAGCTGCTCTTCCTGACCGAGGGGCTGCTATTGCGGCAGATCCAGCAGGACGGCACGCTGGCCCGCTACCAGGTGCTGCTGGTGGACGAAGTTCATGAGCGGCACCTGCACAGTGACTTCCTGCTGGGCGTGCTACGTGCGCTGCTGCACCTGCGCCCCGACCTGCGGCTCGTCCTCATGTCGGCCACCATCAACATCCAACTCTTCTCCACTTACTTCAGCGACGCCCCTGTGCTTCAGGTTCCCGGGAGGCTCTTCCCTATCCAGGTGGGTGATCGTGCCGCCGGTGATGACACATGAGGCCAGCAGGGGCACGGTGGTTAAGGGCTCGCATATGTTTTGCATTGTAACTGGTTTTGGGTTTGAAGCTGCCTATTTTGTAATGATTGGATGAGCCTTTGGAGACTGGAGGTTCCCTTGGCACAGGGATAGAAGGCTGCACGTTCACTGATCTGCACAACCATAGGCCTAGTTGAAGGACTAGTTTTGTCAGGTAACATCACAGGCAGCTCTAGACCCTTTTTAGAGGGGCTACAGCCTCCCTGAATAATAATTTTTCATAAACAAAAGACATACTGACTTTCCCAATCCAGTCCTCAGGGACCCACAGACAGTCCACATTTTTGCTCTGGGAGGGAGCAAAAACGTGGACTTGTCTGCAGGTCGCTGAGGACCGGATTGGGAAACGCTGTTCTAAGACCCTCTTGCTCAGACTGGTGTCCCCTCAGGTTACCTACCAGCCGATCCCTCCTGAGGAGCAGCCATCCCACTCGGAGAAACTGGACCCCCGTCCGTACCTGCGTGTGCTGCAGGGCATCGACCAGCGCTACCTCCCGGAGGAACGCGGAGACCTGCTGCTCTTCCTCAGCGGCGTGGCCGAAATCAGCACCATCATGGAGGCCTGCCAGACCTACGCCACTCACACACGCCGCTGGATTGTTCTACCCCTGCACAGCACCCTCTCCCTGGCCCAGCAGGACAAGGTTTGGCACCCCCCCGGTGGTCATTCTGTCAAACTGCTGTCGCCACTCGATGACATGACTTTCGGCACCCTAACGATGATGGCTCTCTGCAGGTATTTGACATCGCCCCCCCAGGGGTACGGAAGTGCATCATCTCCACCAACATCGCTGAGACGTCGGTGACCATCGACGGGGTGCGATTCGTGGTGGATTCAGGTAAGTGGTTTTGCGAGCATTCGAGTTGTGAGGTCTGTCTGAGACGTACCGCTGACATGTGTGGCCTCCCGCAGGGAAGGTGAAGGAGATGAGCTTTGACCCGAAGGCCAAGATGCAGAGGCTACAGGAGTTCTGGATCAGCCGGGCCAGCGCGGAGCAGCGGAAGGGGCGAGCGGGTCGTACCGGCCCTGGGGTCTGTTTCCGGCTGTATGCGGAATCCGACTATGATGCCTTTGCCCCTTACCCAGTCCCAGAAATCCACCGGGTGGCATTGGACTCGCTGGTGCTTCAGGTGAGAGATGGTCGTGGTCGATAGTCCTCTTCATCGTAAGCAGCTGTAGGATCCTATGCTATCAGCATCCCTATCCCTGTGTCCTTGCAGATGAAGAGTATGGGACTGGGTGACCCTCGCTCTTTCACCTTCATTGACCCACCCCCTGCTGCCAGCATCCAAACTGCATTGACCTACCTCACCCAGCAGGGGGCGCTTGACAGCTGTGGAGAGCTGACTCCCATTGGAAGGTTGCTGGCACAGCTGCCAGTGGACGTCGTCATCGGTATGGGGCAGTGATTGAGGGGCCTTTGGGGGGGATTTTAGGGATGGGGCCGGGGACCGTTTGACGCGTGTCTGTGCTCCCAGGGAAGATGCTGGTGTTGGGCTCCGTCTTCCACCTCCTGGAGCCCGTGTTGAGCCTGGCCGCCGCCCTCAGCGTGCAGTCTCCCTTCCTGCGCAGCGCCCAGAACAATCCCGACTGCACCACTGCACGCCAACCCCTGATCAGTAACCTAGGAGACCCTTTCACTCTGCTCAACGCCTTTAACGCCTGGGTGCAGGTCAGAGCCAGGACATGCACACACTCTGGTCTTTAACCAATGGGGTAGTCAGATTCCTGGGGGTTATTTACAAATTTTAATTTGTTTAGCAGACATTTTTTGGAAAAAGCGACACAATTTGGAAATCCGGGTCAGCCGGTCCCTAGAGCGATTGCGGATTAGGGGCCCAGCGGCGAGATCCCACGGGTCTTGAACCGGCAACCTTCTGGGCATTAGCAGTGTCCCAGGCTGTTAGAAAGCAGATTATTTATAATGAAAAGAATTTTGCAGGGTGTGTGCGCACATGTGAGCCCCCCTTGGTCTCCTGCAGGTAAAGGGGGAGCGGGGCACTGGCTCCAGGAAGTGGTGTCGCCGCCGGGGGCTGGAGGAGCAGCGCCTGTACGAGATGGTCAACCTGCGGCGGCAGTTCAAGGTGACCGCCGGTGACACCCCAAGAGCCAGATGCACTGCCCTCTGCTGGCTAAAAATGCGCAGCGCATTCAGGGATGACCCTCTCCCACCTTGCTGCAGACCTTGCACATGATTTCCAACCCAGTTCCAATGAAACATGCCCCCAGTTGTATGACAGAATGTTAGCTACATTCATAGGTATATTTGTGTTTGCAGTTATTCGTAATAGCTTTTTGATATTTGTTTTACAGGCAACTGTGTTTCATTGGCTTTTAATGGAGACTTTCACTGATAGGTTGGCTGTCTTATCAGTTAATTATACCCCAAATATTAACTATATCATAATCCCAATTCACCATGTGAAACAGCAGTGTTGACATTCATTTATTGTGTTTGCTTCTGTTAGTATGATGGATAACTTAGACTGAAAAACAACCATCAGCAAATGGTTTTGATATTGTATTTCGTTATAGATGTTTTTTGTCATTTTTAAAGATGGTATTATCCCTTACAATAAACTGAGCTGCATATTGAGATCGAACCAGACAGTTCATGATCACTTTATCAGTTTTCGCTGTCTGGGTTTTGTTTTCTGGCCATTCATAACAAGGGGTGTGGTTTATTGGAACTGGGTTGGAAATGGCAATTGGATCCCAACAAGGAGTGTGCAGTTAGGGGCGTGGTTTACTGGAGCTGGTAATTGCAAACATTCCGCTGCAGGAACTGCTGGGCAGCCATGGGCTGCTGGAGGCGGAGACCAGCACCTCCGCGCGGCAGGACCGGCAGCAGCGGCGGGAGAGGCTGGGCAAGCGGCGGCGTCTGCACCAGATGAAGCGGGACCACGAGCTGCAGGAGACGGGCCGGCGCAAAGTGCTGCGCATGGAGGAGGGGGACGGTGACCCAGACTCCTCGGGGTCTGAGGAGGAGGGCAGCAGGAGGGCCAAGAGGGGAGAGGACAGCGCCTCCCATGCCGTGGATATACAGGTGACGGGCCGCCCCGCCTCCGCTTGCTGACGTCCTCTGTGTCTCCTGCCTGACACCCCCCCCCCCACCGTGTCCCCCCCAGGACGTGAAGTTCCAACTGCGGCACGACGTGGCGGCGCTGCGGGGGGCGACGGACGCCAGCCGCGACCTGTCCTCCTCCCAGCAGGCTCTGCTTCGCCTGCTGCTGTGCCGCGGTCTCTACCCCCAGCTGGCAGTGCCCGACGAGCACAATGCCACGCGGAAGGACTCCGACCAGGTCGCCGCCCGCCGCCCTCCCTCGCATTCTCTTACAGAGCCTGCGGGTGGCGCTGTGATTAATTCCGGGCATTTCATGACAGTCGCTGCCTTCTAATACCATGGTTTTATGTCATTATGCTTTTGTGTGACATTTTTGGCACATGGTGTTGGGGGTAGAGTGGCATTCCGGTGGATGTTGGGGTTTTTGGCAGGGGGGGGCTTTCAGAGGCATGCCATGCCCTAGGTGACAGTGGGGTCCCCCCACCCCCCACGGCCCACAGGTCTTCCACACGCGCAGCAAGCAGGGCGTGGTCATCCACCCCACCAGTGTGTTTGCCAGTGACCCCGAAGTTCTTCATATCCCAGAGCTGGAATGTGAGGAGTTGGGTATGTACCTTGTTTCGGCCCCAGAGGCCCCACCCCTACGGGCACCACCCCTTTCCTGAGCACTGTGCCCCTCTCTCCTCCTGCACCCAGGGGCCGACCGAGGTGCGAGCGCCAAGCACCAGCTGCTGGCTTTCACCACTCTGCTGGAAACCAACAAGGCGTACTTGTGCAACTGCGTGCGAGTCCCCTGCCTGCAGGTAGGGGGCGTGGTAGACAAGAGTACATCTTTAATATCCATTATGTACTCTTTCTGTGAGATGGAGATAATTGTGTGTGCGTGTGTGCATGCTTCCTCTGTCGCCCCCTACAGGCACTGCTGCTGGTCTCCAGCTCCCTGGATAGCAACGCAGACTGCACACGCCTGGTGGCCGACGGCTGGCTGGAGCTGGTCTTGCGTGATGCAGAGGCGGCGCTGAAGGTGCTCTCCTCTGCCCTGACACTGCGGGCAGAGTGGGAGCGTCTCCTCCAGGCCCAGCTGGGCCAGGGTGCCGGGGGCCCGGCTCTCCCGTATAGGGAGGTACGGAAGCTGGCCGACGCCATGGTGCGGTTCCTGCTCTACACGGAGGTGAGGGGCGCCCCGATGCCAGAATCCGGGAGGTGGGTCACATAACTATAGCCGGCAGTCTGCGTTTACCACTGGGATGAGCGGTATGCTGTGAGGCTGTTTATTCACCGTATTTTGGCGCCCCCTACTGACACTCTTTGGTAGAGACTCTGACTGCCTTCCTCGCAGTGTGCCGCTGATATGGGACGTCCCCCTCCCACCCCCAGGTCAGCTACACGGTGCGACGTCTTACTGCCCTGCAGTCTCAGAACCTGTACGCTGGGCCCCAGGATCCTAGCCTAGCGATCGGCCCGGTGACCAACCCGCTCTTCCCCGGAATGCAGGTCGAGTCAGACCCCATCAAGGGAGGTCTGAGGGTCACCAGCTTTTTCACATACAACTGCCTGACTGTGAGTTTGGGCTGGGGGGGGGGGCGGGGCAGATGTTAAACTATAGGGGGAGGTCCCCGAGATACAGGGAGGTGTGTGTGAGCGCACCTGTCTCCACAGGACTCTCGGGATTTGTACAGCGAGTGTCTGCGCACCTTCTGGACCTGCCCCCACTGCGAGTTGCACATGCCGATGACCCCTTTGGAGCGAATGCACCATGAGGCCTCCTGCAGGCCAGCTGAAGAACTGCAGTCCATGGAGGGTAAGTCCAGCCAGCAGTCATCGACAGTTTTGCTTGTCCGGAGAACTACGGACGTCCTCTGAGTCACATGATCCCTTGTTTTTTTTTTTTTTTTTTTTTTTTTTTTTTTAGAGCCAGAGTCTGAGACAGAGGAGTCCCACTCATCCTCTTCCAGCTTGACCAGGACCTACCACTGTGATATCTGTAACAAAGACTTGACCCTAACTTCCACAGAGATCCTCAAACACAAAAGGCAGCACCTCTGAGCTCCACCCCGGTACTGTGCGGGACTGACGTCACAGTCTCAGGACCCTCGCTGACCTCTTAAAAAAGGCTAAGATTCAGTTGTGCTTTTTTTTTTTTTTTTACCGCACATTTTATATGCAAAATATTTTATGACTGTGTGTTTGCCGTGTGTCCTGAGAATAAAACCATCCCATGATATTACATCATGATAAACTGCTTCAGTTCCCAGCCTTTTTAAAAATGCACCATCGTGGTGGACCGTGTGGGGAACTGCAGCCACATTATAGCAAGGGGCCTGTGACGGGTCGCTTTGCGGATGCTCGCCCGCCCGGGGAATCCTACCTGCATCCACGGACGGAGAGACGCACCTGTGGTCGTAATTAAGAGAGCAAAAGTGCCGGTAAAATATAGAGTGAGGGTTTAATTAGTGATAGAAACCCACAGTATGTCACACCTCAAAGCAGCACGACGTGAGTAGACTGACAGCACAGAAAACAGGAGCCACCTTCAGATTAAACAAGGATCCCAATAAATACTCCATAACGGAACAAACAGCTCATATTTCACTGATTACTCGCAAATGAACCAATAAATACGAACATCTTAAAGTATACACGCTGGCAGAAGGAGAATGGAGTCAACTGTACACAGGTACATAGTTGGAAATAAAATCCGATAAATCAGTGTTTCCCAACCCGGTCCTCGGGGACCCGAAAGACGGTCCACGTTTCTTTTCTCCCTCCCAGACAGTCCACATTTTTCTATGGAGCAGGGAGGGAGCAAAAATGTGAACCGTTTGCGAGATTCCAAGGACCGGATCGGGAAACTGTGATAAATGAAAAGGCACGTTTATTAAGATGTGGGCTGGATCTTTGCTGGGATGCTGTCACTGTGTCTGTCACTGTGTCTGTCACCGTGTGGGTCCTCG
Source organism: Stomatorhinus ivindoensis (assembly GCA_019775895.2). NCBI lineage: Eukaryota > Metazoa > Chordata > Actinopteri > Osteoglossiformes > Mormyridae > Stomatorhinus > Stomatorhinus ivindoensis. The sequence continues at coordinate 5,124,881 of JABFEB020000036.1, read as the reverse complement.
TTTTGTACATGTCACAGGAGCTGCGTGACACCCATCCCATTTCGTCTGCTTTTTTTATGTAAACGAACCCTGACAAGAGGCGACCCGGGTTCGAAAAAGCGGGTCTGTTCCTAATGGACAGTGAGAAGGGGGTGTGTGTGAAAGAACAGGCCTATAGGAGATGCACTGCAGACGCGCTGTGATGGATGCGGGCGTTAGAGTGGTGCCCGCCTCGCTCTCCGCGTCCCGCTGTGATGGATGCGGGCGTTAGAGTGGTGCCCG
>JABFEB020000036.1:5109078-5124520 GCA_019775895.2 Stomatorhinus ivindoensis | reverse complement strand
CTCTCCGCGTCCCGCTGTGATGGATGCGGGTGTTAGAGTGGTGCCCGCCTCGCTCTCCGCGTCCCGCTGTGATGGATCCGGGTGTTAGAGTGGTGCCCGCCTCGCTCTCCGCGTCCCGCTGTGATGGATTCCCTCCCTACTCCGCAAGCTGCTGTTATTCCAGGTTTCCTGCCCCTACACTCCGTCTGCAGGTCAGAGCACATTCCCAATGGCAGTGGGGAGGGTACAGGACATTTTAAAAGTGACATTATTAGACAATCAAACCCTGGTCCCAAAGATTCGGGTCAGTTATGTTTCCATTCTTTCCAGCTAGTGACCCCCTTCTGTTGAGGATCTTTTTAAGATATGCAGGAGCTGGGTTGACAGGACTAGGTGGGTACCTCCTTGTTACACCACACCCCTCCCATAGTCAGGCACCTTCCATGAGCGTCACCTCCCCCCCTTAACTTTCTCTAAGAAGCAGTGCCTCCCTCTAGCCACATCAAACCTCTGCACCAACGCCATCTACAGCTACTCCTTTTCCTCTCTAGCCAAAACCATTATCGTCCGTCGCCAAAAGATTCTCCCCCTGCACTCACCCCGCATTGTGCCACACTGAGTATCCAGTCTACCAGACGGTAACCCCCCCCACCCCCCAGGACTTGAGGTACAACAGAGTAAGTTAGAGGTAAGACGGGAGAGTGTCTTTTGGATGAATACAAAAATAAATGCTAACCGCTAAATGAATCTGTCAAAATCCACCCGCTGTGGCCTCAAAGGCCAAACAGTCAAAATAATAAAATAGAATAGAAATATCAATAATAATGATTAACAATCATATTTATAAACATCCTTTTGATTATTTTTTTTTCTTTTAAATTAAAAACCTCTTAAATAGTTTTACACGTCCTTGTGCCCCCAGCCCCCGCCCTCCCGGGGCCCTTGGGTAACGGGCAGGCCGGGCTCTTGGGGGGGGGGGGGCCCCGGGGAGCCCAGCATTACCGCACGGCCTTGTGGCGGCCCCCACAGCAGCCGCAGCGCTCCCCGCAGCGCAGGCAGACGCGCAGTGGCAGGTAGCAGCACATGCAGGGCACGCAGAGCGAGAGTGCCAGCAGCGCTGCCCAGCGGGCACAGCACAGCGGGTGCGGCCGGCCGCCCAGCGAGTCCTCGCACGAGCACGGCTCCCAGAACTCGCCCTCCGAGTCCGACGTACAGTGGTACAGCAGGCTCTCGGCGCACCACACGCAGGTCCACTGGCGCAGGCAACGCAGCACCGGATCCGGCGCGTCCCGGCAGCGGCCGCGCCCGTTCTCCGAGGCGCTGAACACGGAGCGGCAGTACACGCAGCGCGACGAGCAGGACGACGACGCCGCCGGGCAGGGGCTCTCGTCCTCGGGGGACGCGGCCCCTCCCAGGGAGGCGGAGCCTGACAAGCCCAGCCCGCAGTCGCCGCCCCCACCGCCGCCCCCTCTCTTCCGAGTCCGTGACCGGGGCGTGGCCAAGGAGGTGTGGATGCAGCAGGGGGAGGGCGAGCCCTTGCCCGTGTCTTGGGGGGAGCCAGCCCCAGGGGGGGCGCTGGACACTGTGGGCGTGGAGCCGCATGTTGGGGAGGAGGAGGAGTGCCGGTGGCTGCTCTTACTGTCCAGGTTGATGGTCACCTCGCACCCGGGCATGCCCATCCCGGCCAGTTCCTTGTCAAAACGCACCACGCACAGCTCCGACTTGTCCTGCACGATGCCTCCGGCCAGGCCCCCCCCGAAGCCCCCGCCCCCGGGACGGGTGGCACCGGATCGCCGGTAATCTTCATAGCCGCGTGAGCCCCATGGGTCCTTGCAGGGGTCGAGGCCTTGCAGGTCGCCCTCCTCCAGGAGTGAGAAGGTGGGGGACAGCGGGGAGAGCGAGGTGGGCACCGGATGAGGCACGGGTGGGGTGGGAGGGGCCGGGGGCGGCGGCGGGGGTGCCGGGGGGTTCAAGATGGCTGTTCCCAGGGGGGGCTGATGCTGTACAGGCCGGGTGTGAATCTGTTCAAGAAAAAAAATGACGATTTAGTGAGAGTTGCTCAGAAATCAAAGTACGCTGCTTCTTAAATGACTTTTGCGGAACATCACTGTCGACTGCAGAAACGGGATACAGGCTGGCCACTCTCAAGCTGCACAGGGGAGCAAATATACCCCAGAAACTGCAGGTGTGCTATAAAGAGCCTTCCGACGTATCGTATGATGAGCTTCATGCGCTAGCTGCACCGAGTCTGACCACGGAGCTCCACAGCAAGTCACCAAGACAGCTCAGTACGTCACAGGCACACAACTCCCAGCCAATGAGGACTTACAAAGTGCGCTGCCTAAGTCAACTTCGCTACAGACCCAGTCCCACCCCAGCAACCAACTGTTTGTCCTCCCACCATCCAAAAGGTGCCACATAACTATTCTCACCCACACAGGCAGGTTCTCCCAAGAACCATCTCACAACCCGAACTCCAAGTCCCAAAAATGGATACGTCTCACGTAATGTCGCTGTCCAATGAAAAACAGGCATCTCATAAAATCCATTCAGGAGCGTGAGAAAAGCATTTTCTCAGAAACTACTTTTCAAAATAAACCTAAAGCAAATATAATGAGACAGCCTTAGCACTACAAATAGAAACTTTCAGAGATAGGTTTAATGTTTGAAATGGACTGTTGTTAGTGAGCCAATCATGTTAGCGTCATCTATCCATTTTCTGTAAGTAGGCTACGGACACAAAGCAGGGAACAACCCAGGATAGGGTGCCAACACATGGCAGGACACAGTCACACACACAGGCATTTTGGAATGGCCAAGTAACGTCATCATATTTCTGGGTTGTGGAGGGAAACTGGAGAACAGCATGCAATCTCCACACGCATGTAGTCATGGCGGAGACTCAGTGGTGTCTTAATGGTTAGGGGAAACGCACTTGTAATTGAAAGATTGTTGGTTCGAATCCCCAGCCAGCGAGATACCCTGAGCAAGATACTGCCCCCAAGCACTGCTCCCCGGCCGCTGAATTAGCTGCCCCCTGCTATGTCATGATGTCACATATTGGTTAAATGCAGAGGACTTATTTCGTTGTTGTGCACTGGGTGCTGTGGTGTATGTGTCGACAGTGACCACTGTTCACCAAATTCTAAATTCAAATTCTAACCTCTGCACCAGCGTGCCACACCATGTTAGTGTCAACAAGATACAAGCTAATCTTGCATTATATTAACAATAATGTATAATGATATAAAGTAATACAAACAACCATCATGGCTACAAATGTTAACCAGTACAAACATAAATGCTAGTTAAACAGATGACTTCATAAAACATATTTTCATTGGTCAATTGGTCAAACGCTATCAGTAGACAGAGGAGAGTAGGTGTATTCCATCAACAGTAAAGTCACAGTCGTCAAAAAGCGGACACACGGTTTTCATAGGGCAGTAAAAATAAGCACAAATATGGGCTACTGCAAATGCACAGAAAAGACTAACATTGTGCAATAAGCAAATTTGTGTAATAGCCCATGATCAAGTGTCACCTGTCAGTCCTGCACTTAATGTCACTGTTTACAGTCTCTTTATAATTTATTTCTTTAGTAGTTTGGCTACCTTGGTATAATGTTCACTTTTATGTATAGTTAAATTCGTCTGTATATTGTTTACCTCATATATTGTTTGCTTCATGTTTGTAATTGCATTGGCTTTTCGAAGTCGTCAGTGTAATTGCGTTTGTGTGTGACACCATGACAACGATGGATTTCAATCTGTACTCTCAGGCCTCACGGCTGCTGAAATCTTCAAGAACGTGCAGACGATGTGAAAACAACGATTGAAAAAAAAATGCAGCTTTAATAGAATTATTTGACAAAAAGCACCAAAACTTTTGGTAAAATACATTAAGTTTTTGGTTTTTTTTTTGTTACATGGCTGTGTCTCCAAACAGCCCCCACATGGAGGGGGGGGGGCACACCCTCATCACCTGAGTTGTCCCTCCCCATGGTCTTTGCTCTTGATTACGGCCATTTCTCACTTCATTTACACACCAGCTATTTGTGCATACGAGCTGTTTACACCCTGTCTATAATAGCAGGACAGGGACTAGATTTCACTCTCAAAGTCACCAAAGCCACTCTTTCAGCAAGGGAGCCTTTAAGCCAACCTCATAACAGCCAGACGCAGGCTGATGATGTCAAATAGCTGGTCTTTCAGATCATCGCCCAGGGACGTTAAGCCGACTTCAAAGCAGCTAGACGCAGACTGATGATGTCACAAAGCAGGTCTTCCAGCTCATCACGCAGAGACAAAGAGATAAGGATATTACCTGACTAGGGCTTTGGGAGGGTGCTGTGGGCCCGGACTCGTAGCCCAACTCGTCAGCAGCAGACCGCACAAAGCCAGCCGACGACTCACTGGTCACTATGGTGATGCACTTGGGTAGCATTTCTTTCCTGCTGTTGGAGGACGACTCACTGTCTGTGTGAGACTGACACAAACAGATTCAACACACACGCTGGATGTACCGGTGATGGGGGAAGGACATTCTCAGCTCTGCTAAGAGACAGTGACACTTACGGCTTGGCCATCATCCTCAGTGTCGGCCTCTTCTGGTGTGGAGGACGAGGGAGAGTCAGACTCTGAAAGACAGGGCAAAAGAAGAAAATGACGTTTCTGTTCACAGAGCAGCAAAATTAAAAAGATCAAGAAATTCCAAAGAACTCTAATTCTTCTGCATACCCCCCGTCCCCCCCAGTATTATTATAAACCCAAAAGCCTTCTTTCCAAAGGGGGTCTTCGGGATATTTATTTATGAAGCTGTCAACTGTTTAGAGCTGCCGTAATCTTGTCATCTGAACGTTAATAAACACAGCACTCACCACTTCGGCTTTCTTGTGAGGATTTATAAGTACGGTCAGTGTTTAGAACCCGTTCTGTCGGGACTGGGAAGTGGTCGGATGCTTGGGCCCAACGCAACTCTCCCTGCAGTCTTGCCCTCAGTGTAATACCTCTGTCCAGCTTTTCGATGGCACTCTGGAGTCCCCGTTCAAAAGTGATGGCATCGGCCGGGCTCTGGAAGGTCAGGCCAAACTTGCGGTCCTCCACACGCCAGTGGTGAAAGATTGGGTTCACCTTGTTATAGACCAGGTCCTTCTGTACCGCACACTCCAGCACCGGCTGCGGGCACAAGGGAGGGTCAGCGCACAGGCCACAGAGAAGCCTAGGGGGCACCGAACAGACGAACCAACAGGGCGTAACACACACGCACACACTCACTGCTCGATCACGCAGCCGCTCCCCGCGGATGACGTAGTCTCTCCGCCCCCTGTTGCCCGGGCTCCGCCCCTTGCAGATGATCACATGGCTGAGGCCGCCGCCCCCCAGGGGAACCCACCCGCCGCTTGAGTCGTCACGCGTCATCACCACTGCACGAACACGCACACTGTTAGGGGAGTGAGAGTGTAAGTGTGGAGGCAAATTCATCAGAAGAAGAAATCACACAGTAGGAGTGGACAGGCTGAAGAAAACCATTCAGATACAACTGAAGCTGTATATTTTTAAACACAAGAAACCCTGCTTGCCCCAGTAATGTCCCACACTAAAATAAAAGTTATTTAACCAGATTGTGACTTACACAAACTCAGAACTCAGAAAGACAAGAAGAAGAGGCTAACACAAACTATATTTCAATGCAGTTTAGTTACAAATTTAGAGGCAGCCCAGTAACGGAACCCAGATCCACCAAAAAACTGCTGGGAACTTCCTACAGACTCATTTTCACATACTTCTGTCACCTTAAAATTATAAGATTTCATAACCTTCTATTAACATAATGAAATTAATTATCCCCTAATGTACAAAAAATACATCGCACCAATTTTACCGACGACACTGAATTCCCTGAACATGGTTGCACGAACCAGTTCATCTTGTCTGGTTATAATGATCGATTATAATGATTATAATATTTGCGATGCGTGCTGCCAGTGAGGCAGGTTGATATCAATGGCTGCAAGCGGCGCGGTTTTTTTTTAATGGACGGTCATGTGACCACATCTCTTTCAGCTTCAAGATTATAACACAAATAATAACGTCTGATCAATGGCCACATCGTGTGATTAGAAAGCACAAAAGAATGACAGGTGGAGGAAAGAGAAAGAAAACAAAACAGATTTGACACTCCGGGAAAATAAACACGCATCGCGATGTGTCACGTAAAGCCGAAATATGTGCAGTATAGTGCGAGATGGAGGAGAGCGAAGAGGCGAAACAGAGGAAGGAGAGAATGAGTGTATCAATGAACGCGCCCATACCAGGCCCGATCTGCCGCATCAGATCCGGAGACCATCGAACGGCGAGAAAGCGCATCATAACATAAGTTAGATTAAGCACAATTAGCGTAATGGTGATATTCACGAAAGGCTCGATCTCTGTGCCCCATCGCTCGCTCCGCAGACAAACCCCAGCAGTGGACATTTTATGAATGAAACACAATAAAAATCAGAATGGGTCAATATAAAATGTATTCCTGTCGGGGAAAAAAAGATGTAGATAGAACCAGAGAGACTGAGGGCGAGGATGGTTGGAGGAAAGGGGGTTGGGGGAGGGGGCGACATGAGAGAGGGGAAAGAGAGGAGGGGGTTGAGAGGGAGAGAAATATCACATTTCATTCATAAAGTTTGCCTTTAAAAATCATAATGAAAGCCAAGACGCCCTGAGAAAACCTCGGCGTGGCCAGCTTTCAGCCTCGAGTCCCTGCCTGTCGTGCTTATTGCGCTGCTTTCAGAAAACTCTCCATATTTCACATATTTCTCCATTATTCTTCACATGTTAACTGTTTTAATAATGGACTAAATTACCACTGCACGGCACTCGGTGACTATCTCTTGTCTCCTCCTGCGTATTTAATGGAGAATAACCCAAACCAGTTTGCTTGGCTGACACGCCAATGACGGGTTTAATGTGCAGCCTTGCTTAAACTGTAGCTCCTATTCAGAAGAATAATCTTTAAATATTTAATCGTATACAGTTGTGACTATATGGAGTACGGGGTTTGAAATATCGGTACAACACCGCGCAATAACGTTTGTTCCTACATGCGCCCTACGCCGGTGTGTTTATCAGTGTAACGTGTGGCAGCAATGGAAAAAAGGCAGCAGTTTTCATCTTGCGGTGTGATTTTATACGCCATGTTTCCTTAAAATATGGGAAAAGCAAGAACTTACTCGCCCTCCATGGCTTGGTGTCGCCCGCCGCCTCCAGCCTGCTGCCCCCCCGCGGGTCTCGTGTCTTTTATCCCCCTTCTCCCCGGCACAGCCTCACGCGCTCGCTCTTCTTTCCCTCGGTCCTTCTCTCTCCTAGACCCTCATATTCTTCCCTCTTCTCTCTCCACCCTTATGTCCTCCCGGTGCACCAGGACGGACTTGAGGTTGTAGCGGCCATTTTCCGCCAGCAGCAGCGGCAGCATCCTCCCTCCCTCCCCCTCCCTCCCTCTCTTCCTCCCTCTCAATCACTCCCTCCCTGCTCCTTCTCTTCACACCCTGTACCTGCCGCGTTCCCATCTGACCGCCCTCAAACTGGATCGCGCGCCTGTTCCCGCACACATAGATGCCATTAGATTAAGAACAAGGGTTAGGTCGGTCCACCGTTTGGTTGTCCTAAAAAAACACACCGCATGCGTGCGCATCCAACCACGCACATCACTAACACAGACACTAACATAGAAATGACCCACTGATACGACCATTTTTTTCCACAAACACAAGCGATTCACTGTGTGCCAACGCCGTACTTAAGGGCGCCCCGACCCGCATGCACGCCTCCCTGCTGACTTGTGTAGTGCTTTGCGGGAATGAAGACAGGTCAGATCGTCCCGGATGCATGTTGTACCGTACCAAGAGTCTAGCAGGAATCATTGCTACAGTTTGTCGTGACAAAGGCAATGTCCATGAGTAAATGAGGGGCAGACAGCGCGCCTGCAGACCCCCGCCTTCCAGAGGCGACCGGTAAGAGCCTTCAGCACCACGGACAGTTCCCCCGGGGCCGATACGCGTTCGCGCAATAAATTTCATTTGGGCGTTTTATTCTGTTTTATTAATCTCGCCGTTATTGCTTTTGGTATTTTATGCGCCCCATTTATCTGAAATTCACATTTATATGCAAGATAGCACTTGAACATTTCAAGTCCAAGTTACCTAACAACTGTCTCATATCTACCAAGTTAATGTCACCCAGGCTGAGCACAATTCGAGTACGGTATAATTACTAATATGATTACTAAAGTATAATGTATTTGCAATAGTTACCCGTCAGCTATCAGACGACAGTATCGATAATTCAAATATATTGGCTACGTATAATATTGTCAATGGAACTTAGGAAATAACGTTTCGGTTAATTAAAACAGCAGGCAAGATATTTCGATTTTAATAACAATAATTATAACAACAAAAAGCCGCCCACTAGAAAAATATAAGCAGTGATACGGCCTCATTTGGGCCCCTAACGTACAGCACTCGTGGAAACAGGCCCCTCCAGCCCTCAAAGACGTTCGACTAACAGGAAACTCATTTTTGGATTTACCAAAAAATTCTTTTATATAATACAACCGCTATTAACCCATTAAGGTAAACTGGCGAAGTCGAATTGCCAACGAATTCTACCAGGGCTGCCAGCTCTCGCGCATCCGGCGTGACACACACGCGCTCTGATCCTCACGCTCACGCAAGAATTCCTACGGCAAAAATATATCATTCCAATATAAACCTAAAATTAGCTACATCAAAAGCGCTGGGGCATTTTGCAAACACGACATACTATTTACAAGCTAACAACTGTTACATAGGCCTACATGTAAATACGTGTGCACGTGTGTGCAGACTTTTCTCGAACTGAAAATCTCTCGCCAGTCAGCTGACCAAAGCTGGCATCCCTGACTGTACTCGGCCACGGAAAGACATCAGTCCGTAAGCGCTCCGGAATTTCCTTTATTTCCGAACCTGTAATGGTAGGAGTGCGTGCGACTTTGTAGGGAAAGGATCAGGAGATGCAGACTCCTTATGGGGTTATTACCGATGCATTAGAGGTATTCTTTTCAGAAGTATTGCCTTAGCAAAGACACATTTGTTGTACCCAAAGTTCAGATGATATTCCTGCATGTCTAGACGCGATCAATAGCCAGGAAGTCAACGCGCTAAAAGCGCCACGGATTCCCAAATCTAATAAGCGCACAGGACCGGGAGATGCTCCACGCGGAGATGGAGAGCGGAGTCAAGAAACTGTTGATAGCCTGGTTTTATCCGCTGTAGACGTCTCATATCGCATTGGCAGAAAAGCTGGCAAAATCTCATTAAGGGATTCCAAGGTACACTTAAAAAATCTACAGTTGGATACCGATTGCCACAAAACACTATCACATGCTTACGGGAAACCTAGCATCACGCGCATTGTATAACCAGAGACTGAACTGCACAATTATTAACAATGTCATCATAAATTAATAGTTTACATAGAATAGCCTATTTTACCAATAATAACTAGAAGCCTAATCGGATGTTTCTAAGAATATGGAGGTATGTTTGAAGACTAATGATGTTTGCTTTCTCAGCAAATTGCAGTAAAGGAGGATGGGCAATATGTACTCTAATCAGGAGCTACGCATGAAGGACACCCCTCAACAGCACCCCCTTCAGGCCAAAACTGCCCTACCTCTTTCATAGCATGTCAGACTTCCTTCTGAATGAGCCAGGTTTCCCTCCAATGATGCAGAAGCAAAATGCCTCTGAGACTCTGGGGCTCCTTCTGCTCCTCTGATAGGGAAGGAACCACAGGTCTCCAGCAGTAACAGCTGGCAAGCTTCCTGCGGCCTTTCTGCAGCAAATCCAGTAAACCAGCATCACTCCTTTTGGGAAACTCTCACCTTCTTTCTCATAAAAGAAACAGAAAACTGGCCCTCTCTAGACCGGCGGTTCCCAACCACTCTTCTGCCATGATGTCCAGCGTACATCATAGATTAACAGAAACTACTAACTTGCTCTTACCTTCAATGTGAAACTTCAGGTTCAGGATCAAGCATGTTTTTCTTAAAATTCCCTTTTTAATATTGTTTAGATGATTTTGTCTCATTACTACAGGGAAGTTTTCAAAGCGTCGAACATATGTACACAAACAGGTGTCAGCTGTGGGGCAGTTTTATTCTCAGAAGCATTTGATTATGTGACAAGTGTGCTTAAAGTCTATCGAACAATTGAATGATTAAAAAGCTGCTTATACACATAAGGCTTTTTCTTTGGCTATGCCACATAAAGTAAATTTATAATTTAATTATTAATACATAACTATTATAAAGACTGTATAATTGACAGAAAGACAGACACACACTGGTTGAAAAGTGTTGCACTACAGAAGGACAGCTACCTGCAAAGCCAAACCTCCTCGAGAAGAGTGGGACCCTATTAGAGGAGCAGCAGCCGTGAACAAGTCACAAGGAGACACTGCGGTGCCCGTTCCTCTCCCTAGAACCAGCATTACCCATAATTCACATACCTCTCCTTAGGACCACCTCAGCCGCTGACCACAGCCCTGTCACTAACTTCAACCCATCCCCACAAGTACTCCAGACCCTCTCATTAGCCCCACCCCAAGCACTAGCCAGTCCTTCTCACTAACTTTAACCCCATTCCCAAGCACATCTGTCTCGATTGTCCCAGTCGTAGCGTTGATCAAACTCATCTCACCACCTGAGGTAGAAGAACCGGCTTGTGCGTGTGCAGTGGCGGCTGCCACCTTTTACCGAGCCTCAAGGGGAAGCTAAAGGAGCACGGTCTCACCGGCAGCTGTGAAATCCCACTAATCAAATAGGAAGCTCACTACAAGCTGAAGGCTGTTACTTCTGCCTCTAGAAATGTACCTTAAGTGCATACATGACAAAATACAGAGATGAAAAGTGGAAAAAAAAAAGTTTATTTTCCTGTTGTGCAATTATATTACAGTCCGGTAACCATCACAGAAATAAAGGTGTGTGTGAAAGAACATCTGGAGCAGAAGTAAGACACAAACGACCGTATGTAAAAACCCTCAAACTCTGACAACACTTCCCTTTGCCAGTTGCTAGGATACAAGGTAAGAAGCAGTGATTTGGAGTCACTCTAGATCAGTGTTTCCCAACCTGGTCCCCGAGGACCGCAAGACAGCCCACGTTTTTGCTCCCTCCCAGCTCCTGGGAGGGAGCAAAAACATGGACTGTCTGGGGGTCCTCAAGGACCGGGTTGGGAAACACTGCTCTAGATAGTGCTTTAGAGACAGAGCATGGAGCACAACCACAGGCCGGCACAGCAGGCAAGAGTAGGTGAGGGCACGCGGGGGGGGGCCAGCCAGCCGACAGCACTGTGGTGGGCAGGAGGCCGGACCACCACCCTGGCAGTCAGGCATGGAGGGACAGAGGTGAGACACCTGATATTAGGGCAATGTAACACAGGCCTACAGCTGCCATTCAGCAAAGGTGGATGGTGCATCCATGGGTCCAGAAATAGGAAACTTGGCTGTGATGTGGAAGATTAGACACATCACTCACATACTGACGTTTCAGCCACATTGTCTCACACTCAGGCACCAGGGCAGAAACGTTTGAAGGTTTTGATGTGGCCCACACAGCAATACTGTACCACCACTGTACCTGTGTAACAGAACAGGACCAGATGGACAACATGCTGCTGGTTGTGTGTGTGTGTGTGTGTGTGTGCGTGTGCGTTTGTGTGTGTGAGACACCCCTCTCCCCCGCTACACAATCATCTCCAGCTGCCGGGCGTACTCGATGACTTGCTGGGCCAGCTCTGTGGAGGGAATGGTCACCTCTTCTGTCCTCTGCTGCTGGGAGCTGAACAAATAGTACCCACTGGCATTCTGGGTCCAGCCCCTCTGTCAATGGAAGGGGGGAGGGGGGAGGTGAGGTGGTGCAGCTAGATACCAACAGGGGGCGCTGATATATGTAGTCAGTGCCCAACACTTAGTAAGACATACAGGTAGGCACAAGAAAAACACAAAAACAGTATTCCTGGACATGGAAAATAGGCTATCAGTACCCTAGACTCAACCTCATCAAAGTTGACCTCCATGAGAAGCCAAGGCATACAAATTGGTGCTGAGTGCAGATTAGCCCTCGAGTTACCAAATTACAACATCTGGTCTTTATGGCTGACAGTAAAAAAAAAAAAAACACTTGGAGAACTAAAAATGGAAAAGCACAATCTCCTCGTCACCAAGACTCCAAGAGTCTGGCGCTCACCTTCTTGGCATAGTCCGTCATCTTCTTGGAGGAAGAGAAGAACAGGACTCGCGCTGCTTCATTGAACTGGATTTGCTCGTATGCCTTCTCGATGCAGCCCGCGATCTCATCTCTGCGAAGGTGCAAACACGGTCACATCAAGGCACGCTCGCATGCACTGAGATCATGCAACTTGGCAGAGCCGGAGACTCACCGGATGGTGTCCAGCAGAATGTCGATGAAGAAGGTGTAGCTTTCTGCAGGGATGTTCCCTTTGGCCAGAAACACTTTGTTGTAGCTCCCCTCCATCAAGTACTGAAACACAAATGCAACCTAAATTTACCCTCTGTGCCAGAGCCCTCAGATTTCAACCAAACAAGGATTATATCCACCAGTACCACATAATTCCATGCTGCCTTAATTATTCTAAATTTACAGCTAAGGAATAACCCTGTACTGAACCAGGAAAGTCCATCCTTAAACTAGCTAGTGCTGTTTTGGTGTAGTTTTACAGAAAGGTATTGTAATCCCATAAAAAATAATAAAGTTATTGTGTGCCACTGAAAGAATGACTAAGAGTTGCCAGGCCCACAGAGCCAAGAGACACTTGGCAATCAGTTCATGTGGAGAGGCAATGGGTTCAACTTGTTAATGACGTAGTGAACACAGAAGCTGACATCCAACTGTAACTCCAACCCCCACCAAACGAGGGAGCTGTCCCAGCATTGGTCCAGCAGTCACCTGCTCCAGGGAGACCGGGTGCCTGATGTACACGTTGGTCTGGATATCTCGGGCACTGAGCCTCTCCAGCTCTGTGTGAAACTCTGACACCCGGTTCTGGGACAGCAGGAAGAGGAGGTTGAGGCCCAAGAGTTGGTGCATGTAGGCCGACTCTGGCAACTCATCTCTGCAAGGAACGAGACAGTAATGAAGGGCCAGGACAGGTTTACAGTCATATGGAGGAACAGGACGGGCTCAGAAGCAAGCGGAAGGACAGCGCAAGTAGGAGTCAATGGGATGGATGGAATAGAATAGCCTTACTTGTAGTCAAAGTAGTAACACTTCAGCTGTGCCATGTATCTTTCAAAGGAAGGGATGTCTTTCCTTAGAATGCTCCACAGGGCCCCGATTTCCAACACATCACCTACAAGACACATTCAGACACGCCCCTCAATCACCCTATAAAATTGATGTCAGGCAGGCAAAGCGCCGGCTTTATGAACGCCCGAGTATACCGCGACGGCAGGCGACTCACGGGCCAGGATGAGCTGCTGCTTCGTTAATTTGCTCCCCGAAGTTGGCAAAAAGTTCAGCTCCAACAAAGAAATCTAGGCAGAAGAATTACACGCGAAAGCCCGGTGTTTTCTTAATACCACTTCGAACGTTCATCACCAACACTACAACATTAGGACTGACACACAAATGCGCGATCGATTAACACTATTATGGCTGATGCTATAAACACAGGCTACAGCACAACACATCTAAAATATCCAAAATCTGGGCTTTGCTGACAATGGACTCGTGAAATGCTTAAATCATGATAAAAACATGTGGACACCCACCATATATATCTGACATTTTAATATTTAAGTGTCAAAATCATGAACGGACTGAGCGCTATTATGGCCAGATATCGCTTCGGCTAACATTAGCCTCTTAGCAAGCCAACCTCCAAATCGGCTGTTTAGCAAATGCTACTCTACCCATCTCAGTCAGTGAACAAAACCATATGCACCACGCTACCTTGAGCTTGCTTAGAATGTCGCCGCATTTGTTCAGACTGGGGTTTTTCTTGTTCCACTCAGCCTTAAGCGTCTCATACAGCCCCACCGTTTCTTTCAGCGCGGCAGCCATGGTGATTCTGCAAAATACGCGACACCGGCAGGCTGGTTAACGGCACGTCACTTTACGGCACGTCGATAGCGTCACATCGCTTGTCGCCAAGACGACGTGTACGCTTCTGCCTGAAGCGTTTTCGTCCATTTCATCGTTTGTTTAGCTCACTACAATTTTACGATGTTTGTCACAATGCTTAGCCCTAAACTTTAAACACGCCACTTTACTACCACTAGGCTGGCATTATTTATAGATTAAATATAGTTTACTTACAGTCAGAAAGCAAAAGTGAATTGATTACATGTAACAATTAGTAGTGACACGAAGGAGAAATTAAATTAAACAGCTTGTTTAATTTTAGAAAAATGGGAACAAATTAAATGTTAAAAACTACCATCAGCACCAGTAACGACCCTATAGGAGTTCAGTATGGCCATAAGCAAAAATAACTGATAATAGGGTAATAACGGGCGCACAGTCCCTGTAAGGAGAGCCATTCCCCAAGTGCAGTAATGCGCCATAAGAGGGCGCTCCGGCATCTTGGGAGGCTGATGACATCAGGGGACACCCAGGTGTTCCCTGCGGGGGGGGGGGGCGGAGGGCTGTTCCAGCGCGCACAGCGCTTTTTAAGCGCCTATATATATGTCATAAGCATTTTGTTTTATTTCCCTACAGTTTTTCTTTGGAAAGCATTTCTCAAGCAAGACTTTTAGCCAAAGCATTTAGTTTACATTCCAACGAGTATTGCCATCGTTCCAGGTCTAGAGAATAAACGAAAAAGTACAGCATTCGATCACTGAACATGTACTTCAAATATACTTAAGATGTGTTTTCGTTTTAAAAGCAGAAACCAGCTTCTGGGGGAATCAGTCCAATTTCCAACATTGAGAAATTCTTTGCAATGCAGTGTTTCTTAACGAATGGGCATACGTAGCCTTTGGCACATAAAATCAGACGAAACGTCTGATGAGTCTGAAAAAGCGAGTGCAGAGGGTGCGAGAGGGTCCAAATCCGCAGAACGCAGCCCGACGCTCCTCAGAACTCAGCGCTTGCGCAGAAATTCGCACGCAGACATGAAATGATCGGATTGAAAACTCCTAATAGGGGCATGTTGTAAAGATTCAGAAAAGATATAGCTAACAAGTCCCCCCGACTGTGCTGAAGGAAATTTCGCGGACTCTGGAAAGGAAGATATTAATAACTCCTGCCCAGCCCTCCGCATTCCTCCTGCGTGAGTCACAGCGGACAGGAGAGTGCGACGCTTTGACTCTGTACTTGCGTTTCTTTTCAAGGAGTGCATGGGGGAAGCTGGCAAACCACCACACCCATCCCACCTCGCCACAACCCCCCCATCCCCAAGTCC
>JABFEB020000036.1:5059209-5087951 GCA_019775895.2 Stomatorhinus ivindoensis | reverse complement strand
CATCCATCCATCCATCCATCCATCCATCCATCCATCAAGGGTTACTGTCACTACATATCAAATTAAAATATTTATTCGCAATTGACCCATGTCATTCTGTTGAATGGTAACAAAAACATTTAAAAGTCAGAATTAGTCACAAACTGAAAATGAATTAAATGCTTTTTAAAATCTACGTGGTGATGTCACTAGGTAATCAAATGATGACATCACAAAGTAAAGAGGGGAGACTGTGAACTGTGACTATGATTACAGTCCTCAGCACACACCTGAAGCCAGTTCCCCACTAACAATGACCCTGTCATTCATAATTTAAGCCCTGCGTTCCCTGGACACATTGAGGTGCCTAACATCAGCCCATCCTCAGACAGCAATAACACACAGCATATTCACAGCATAACTACGTCACAAATCATACTGGAAGTTCTCCAGGGAAAATGTACACACCTTTGTCGTGGACAAGAAAAAGGTAATTTCTCTCAGCATTTTCTGAAAATAACATAAAAGATTTTAACACACAAAAAAATCAAAAGGTTTTTCATGTAGTCATTTCAGAATCGAAAGCAACACTCATAACTATTCTGTTTTTTAAGCTCAGTCTACGGTTTTAGGGTCATTTGACGCTTACATAGTTTCTGAAACTAATAAATACATAACCTCCACTATCCCACACATTTCAAACAATGAAAATTGATGTGTAATATAGACACACAACACAAAACTGGGGGTTTTCCTGCACATCATACATACCTCGGTGTTTAAGCTCAGAGCCAAGGAATATTGGTTTATCTTATGCTATGAGAACCAAAGCACAACTGTGATTACTGTACAAATAGATTCCTGCTAGGAGGGCCACTGCAGCTGGGCCCATCATGGCTGGGCCGACACCATCCTTTTGGTCTTGCCATGAACAACAACATTAGTGACTGTGACTAGAACACAGTCTACTAGCACCGTGTAAATGTTTTTTTCATTCAGTTTTTATACGTTTTTTTTTGATGGTGTCATAGGACAAAGAGCAACCATCCCCAGATAGTATTACTGACCCGAGAAAGGCAAAACTGAAACTGTGACAGCTATCTCCAATCACTTATGTTACCATTTCCGAGGGAAAAAGTCACTTTCCCCAAAAGAAATGAGGGATTCATACTTCTTTCTAAAGGGCACTACGTGAATGAGATTTACGAAGACACACTGTCATTCGTCAAATGCGCGCCTGATTCGTCAAACATATTAAAAATTTACAGTTGGTTTGCCGTTGTATTTTGTTACAAATAGGGATATTGAGAGGGCGAATGTGCGTCACAATTAATAGTTTTTCGACTGCCCTGCATCAAGAGTTAAATGGAGATAGCACAGATATAAGAAGCATCACTTCCAGTGCAGGAGCAATTTGTTGAGGAAATAGGATTGTAAACCATTCTATGTTTACACAATACACACCTCTGTGTAAACACGTGAATCTGTTACGCGCATAGAAAGAGGGAAATACATAATTATAACAGGAAACTGAAATTTCAGGCGAGGTTCCAATGGATCGGATAGTTTCGGAACATAATGTTTTAAATAAAAACGCGCCATTTCCTGGGGCGTATAGCTGAAATTGTAGTTTCAGGCACTGCGCACCGAGGTGAGATGTTTTTAAAACGGGCGCCCTGGTTTCTTTCGGAACGGTTACCTCTTAATTCATCGGGAACTCTCACTGCCAGAGGGTGGGGTGATATCAAAAGGACTTTAAGGAAAACTTTCCAGTAAAGTGCTTTGGCACAGAGCGGAGAGGAGGCAAGCGGGCTTGCGCTAAATGCAAACAGAATTACACCGGAGCTGGTCCAGGGTGTGAGATCAAGGGACGCCGGACACCGACGGACGGGGAAAGGCGAAGAGCTACGACAGCCTGTGCGCCACAGCCTGCTAGTTCACGTCCGAAACTTTCCCTCCCATCACTCCGTAAAATGACAACCATCAGCTTGTTTACTTCCCATCAATTATACCAGTGATTCGGTGAGGAAAATCGGATGTGATCCCTAGCAGACAGCTAGCCTTGGCTGTATAAATGCATATCTAAAACGCAGTATTTGCGTGTATATATATCTGCGGTATATATGCATACAGCTTGTACGGGTAATCATTAGCAGACATTTAAGAGTTAGATAAATGCTGCTCCTTTCCCCTCTGCATCACGCACTCATAGTTGGCCAGCTGCGGAACACTTCTACATTTCGACCCCGTCAAGCGCAGTTGCGTAGCCGTATCCCAGCTAAATGTGACTTAATGTTGGAATTCTCTTGGAGCGGGGGGGAGGTATGCTTGGGAATTCGTTGTGAGATGAACCGCTCGGGCCAGTCGTGCGGGATCGCGCCGCCCGGAAGCGGGCAGAGGCGAGCCCTGCGCTCCGCTTGCGGTGCGCGAACGTTGCAGCTTTATTACAGTTATACACATTTATAGAGAAAATGCTACATTGTAACAAACTCACCCGAGACGATAGAGGTGCAGGCAGCGCGGGGTTTCCAGAACAGCCCCGCACGGGCTCCCGTACAGGACCCAACTGAGCGCCGCTCGCGTAGGGACAGGAGGTCCGCGGCATTCGCCTGTTTCATAATACTTTGTGCAGAGATGCTTTTTGTTTTGATGACGATAAACTGGATGAAAGCGTTGTCATTACAGGATTATTGTTAGTGAGTCACCTGTGGTATTGTAATAAACGATTTGCTAATGTTATTAATGTGTACAACTGAATATTTCTATGGACCCACTTTTGACTAGAATTATAGTCAGATTAATGCCTCTTTAGTTTGTGTCTCCGAGTGTGTCTCTGTCCCCATGTAATGTAGTGCGAGGGTAGTCCTCTAGCACACCGTACATTGGTTAAGCTCTTTTGAGGTGCCCATTCTTGGGTTTGGACGGGTAGTATTTTTTCAGTATATTTGCTTAGGGGACACTTTAAACGTGAAATACTTGAACATATGGGTGAAAACAATAATGTTTTAGTTGACACCTTTGGTGACATAGACTGTGTGGAAAGCAGGGACACTATAGTAGTCCCATAACATATGGTACACCACCACATCTATAGCCCTGATCTCATCTTCATTCTACTCACCGTGTACACATTCTCACAACTTCACAACAAAAAAGAGGTCTTCATTTCAAATGAGGGGGCTAGGGGTGGCATGTTAAAGGTGTTCTTCCCAGCTCTCCATCTTCATTTTCTTCCTTTCCATAACTGAGAAAGGAATACCGATGCCTCTTAATTTTGCCACCCAACGTCAACAACTGTGCAGGAACGAGCAGCTACTTTTGGGACCCATTGAAATTAAACGATCCAGGAGTACAGGTGCATAAGAATGTTTCCATTTGTATGTCCCATCTTGGTCTCCTTTGAGATACACTCACATTTATATGTGGGATAAAGAAGCTTAGGGTTGGAGCATAGGATTAGCATTTTTTTTGGGGGGGGGGGGTGATACCTGAGAGTTTTGACCTCCAGAGGCCACATATAAATTAGCAGGAGGCAAATGCAAGACTTCAGACAGCTTCTCCTAGTGAAGGTCAAAGAACCGCATAACCACTAAACACAAAATAGTATTTAAAAAGAAAAAGAATTTTTATGACATTACATTTTGTAATACTGTCACCTCAATTTATCAAGGTTCCATTCAATATTAGCCCTGTTTTCTCAGTGGTTTCTTCAGTTTCCCCCAGCAGGTCAGGTGATTTTAATATGCTAGTGCATTGCATCCTTGGTGTAGTCTGTGCAGTTCAGTCCCTTTTTCAATAAGGCTCTGAATCAAATGAACCTTAATAGATTACTGAAATGGAATTTGTTTTTCCACAAAATCTACATCACCAAAGGCTTAATATAACTGTATATTTTTGTTTTGTGGAAAGTTGGCACTAGGAAAAAATGATTCTGTATATTCTTGATTTTATAATTTTATACTTTTCCATTGTCTTTCTTGATTAAAACCAACATTAAGCTAACTTAAAATCGTCTTTCTTCTTGTGCTGTACAGTTTAATCGTCAGGCAAATGAATCGGAAACCCTTTCTTGGGTCCCGAAACCGCCCCTATGAACACTGGCTGTTCCCGATTTAAAAACAGCACTGGTTATTGGACGACAGATATATACGTCACAAAGAAATGGGCGGTGTTGACATAGGATGTCTTTGTCGTCGATTGGTCTCAGTTCAAAGGATTGACGCTGTGCGGAGATCATTAATGAGTGGGCGTGTCTTAGTGGTTTTTTCAGTTTTTGATTGGCTGGATTTGAAATATAGCTTAAGACACTCGCGCGTTGGGTGGGGTTATGTGGGTTTGTTTGAAGTATAAAAATAAATAAATAGATAAATAAATAAATAAATAAATAAAAATACATTTTCCAAAGCGCGTCTTAGCGAGCGGTCCTGATTGGTGTGAGAATCTGAATATACGACTGTAACTATGTATGACCTTCACACTAACTATTGATACTGTGTGACAATGACAGTATAAGGACGACATTTTGATTTCGGCCATTCTGCACGCAGCTCCGATTTCAAGTAGTTGCAGCGCATGAAGATGTAAAGCTTACATACTGTAGTGGATGGGATCTGACAGGCGCTTCTTAAGGTTAGAGGTTGCGTTCTGATTCAACACAGCAGTTAGTGTAATCCAGAGTTAACGGCAGCGGGAAGAGGAGAACCGCTTTATCTGTGAGAATGAAGAGTGTGTCCTGCAATCCCCGTTATGGCCCTGCGCTCTGCTGCAGTGCAGCCTTTTCCCTGACGTGCAGTACTCGATCTTAAGCTTTCAAGTAGCACGATGACGACTGATTACCAGAAGTACACAGCCATGACTGTGGCACACTAGCACCGAAAAGTGCGCATTCACTGAATAAAATCTAATTAAACTAATTGTAGGTAATGTTTGAATATTTAGACTGAAAACGAAGTCAGATGACATGGGAAGGCAATTCATTATACTTCATCTAAAAACTGACATCGACAAAACCATACCGATTTCATCTCATGCATCTTTCTATGTCTTGTAGCATAAACCTAACAGTGTGGAATATAATTAGGTTATTAAAACTACCAAACATTTGAATTCGCATTTGACATCAAGTAACGCAGCCGTCCTTCACATAACAATTTTTCATCTACCAGTTTTTGCTGTTAGCGTTACTTGTTCCGAGTTATTTTGTTGCAGAATAATATTTTGGTATCCAGATAAAAATCTGTTTCATTTTGGACAGTGACGGGCTTTATATGTCATTTCAATTGTTTATGGACTCGAGCTTCAGTTTTTCGTTTGCATTATAGAGAACCAGGATAACCAGCGTGCTGGGACTAGCCATATTAAGTATCACGCATGAAATATTTAAAAGAGTAGGGTATTTAATGGTGACTGTCACTGTTATTTTTTATAATTTCAAACGCAAATCATGACAAGAATTTAAAAT
Organism: Stomatorhinus ivindoensis; assembly: GCA_019775895.2. Taxonomy (NCBI): domain Eukaryota; kingdom Metazoa; phylum Chordata; class Actinopteri; order Osteoglossiformes; family Mormyridae; genus Stomatorhinus; species Stomatorhinus ivindoensis. The sequence goes on along the minus strand of JABFEB020000036.1, from coordinate 5,082,511 downwards.
TTCCGCAGGATTATTACTCCGAAAGTGGAAAATAGATTGGAACAAAACGAACACAACAGAAAACCAGTTAAAATGCAGGTTAGACTCCACGGGATACAGCCTTTGCAGGCTGGGGGGTTTGAGATCAAGGAAGATCAGGCACTTGGTGTGAAACTGACGACGCGCCACAAGAGACCGCTGGTGAGCCAGGGGACAGACGACATGTGTTTGCTGCTGGTGGAGACGCGTCACAGCGCGGAACTATACACCCGTAGAGACTCCTGTTTCGTGGCGGAGAGGGTTGGCTTTATTTGCCACATTGACATGTTTTTTTTTCCTTCTTTCAGTTTCCCACATTATCAATCCCTTTTTATTATTATTAAACTGTTAAATGATATACACTATAAATAGGCCTGAGTTCTGGAAAAATTAATGTAACGTATTCTGCATGGCAAATGGGTTTTCGCTGCTGTCATATTTAAAATAATATGAATGACACACTGTACAATGATGCTGAGGTGTCACTGAAAGGGTTTGGGTGACGATTCTTTAGAGTTCTCCCTAACATGGCAACCTGGGGTACTGCCAGTCACCAAACACTTTAAATCCTCCTAGGTTCTAACACTGACTGATCTGTGGTTACCTCCTCTGTACACATAAAAAAAAACCCATTGTACTTTTGACAAAGGTGTCACGCAATAGCTATGGTGACCAATGAGTACCTACAGAACGCGGCATTTCTGAATGGATTTCTGAAAGGAAGGTGTTCCCCTGTCAGTCGGCATGGGAACACTGTAGTACACCATTCTCTCCGGTGTCTTTTAACGAGCAGAGATCTTCAATAAATTAATTGTCAAAAAATATTTAAATGGCAATCCATAAAAAATTAATGATGTACTTTAGAAGGTTATAATAATATTCCCTTGTCGTAAAGATCCCAGTTATGGGTTTAACAATCCCACCACTGTACTGAAAATGTAGCCTTGGTAAGGTTAATCTGTTAACTAATCTTTCTAATCTAAGATTACCTGGAAGAGGTATTTGAATTTTTTTTTTTTATTCAGTCATGTCCACAAAGTATGTGAACTGGGAAAACGAGACTGACAGAAATGGACCTTTAGGCTGTTCCATCCTAGTTTTCATGTTCAGCAAAATGTATAAGTGCTTCTGGGGGGAGGAGGAGGAAGTATATTTGCATATTATCTGTCACATCAGAATGTATCTCGCAAATGAGGAATATCTAGTTCAGTAGCATGTAGCACATACTGTATATGCAAAGTCAGAGACATTACAGCTAATGTAATAAACTCATAGCAACCACAATGTTTTCATATGTACTTCAGTTTATTCACCTGTAGATACCATGCTGAAAGCTACAATAAAATCGACCTTTGAAGGATATGTCCAGTCCTCTTATACCCAGGATTGATAATGGTCTGTCCTATTGTTTTTTGACTACTCCAACTGAGCAGATATGATATTGACTGTTCTGTATAAGGAACAATAAAACAATAGGACCTTTGCTGTTCTTTGTGCTGACGTCCTGCATGACTGTTACATGTCTGTTACTGAGTACATGACCTAGAGTGTTTGGAAAGTGCTCCAGGTTGAAAGTCGAATGTTACGTATTCTGAGAACAATGCCTGTGTTGCTGTAGGATCCATCTGAAGAAAATACAGCAGACTTTCTGGATTTCTTTTATCTCATTCTTAAGCCACAACATGAAGTTATCTCCCTTGCACCATGTTCCTCACCCACTGTGGTGCACTGAAATTTCACACATTCTAAAGCAGAGAAGTGTCGGGGTCAGCACCTGTTTGTCCCAGTCTTTCCTGTCTTCCCCTGTTGTCCAAGTCTTTAGCGTTTCCCCTGTTTGCCAAATGGCCACATGGCTCAATGAGCTGAGCGTTGGTTACCTGTTAACCCCTCTGTTAGGTGTTAACAGTGTATTTTGTTCCCTAGTGTTTCATTACTTAATCAGTTTTCCTAGTTGCTGTTCCTGATTCTGTTTCTGTCAGTTTTAGTTTCCCTGTGATCTCCCAGTTTTCCTTAAATTATTAATTTCACCTGTTGCCTGTTTTCTTGCGTCAGTCCTTGTGTGTTCTCCCTGATTGGTTAATTGTTTCATGTTTCGCTCCTGCTGTGTTGTTACCTGGTTTAGTTTCAGTATTTCAGTCCCCACCTCAGTTCAGTCCCCCAGTGGTTTGTTGATGTATGTCACTGATGTTGACTGTTATGTTATTTGTAGTGAGTCTTTGGTTTTCTGTTTTTTCTGTTCTCTTAATAAAACCCTATTTCCCTGTGAGCCACAAGTGAGTCGTCCACATTCCTTCTTGCCAGACACATACCACACTTTCATGCCAGAACCACCCAGGGTTAATCATAAGAGGGTGTCATGGTGATAAGATTAATCAACAACACGATTTTTTTCTCAGGGTGAATATTGTGATCCAGGCATGCAGGAATGTGCCGTTCGTGCTTTCATGATAATTTGGGGTTTCATCATTATATGGTACTATGAAAAAACATCACCCACAGTTATGCCCATAAAACATTTCCATGACACCTCCTACCTTGTGTGAAAAGTCCTTCTCGAGAAAGCTGGCAAGCAGCAGTTGGTTGGTGGATAGGAACAAGTGAAAACATTGTCAGGAATCTCCTCATGGTGTTATATGGAATCTGAACAAAAATGCCCTCTGAAACCTACACCTGTAGAAGCATCACCAAAAGAACAGCCTCAATTAAAAAATGTTAAAACAATATTATAGATGAAAACACTTTGAGGGACCATTACAGCATTTCAGAGATCCAAATGTACACTTGAGAACTCCTAACAATATGTTACTCGTATTCAAAAAGAAAAGTCTTGTCTGATCTGATTGGATCCACCCACTGCCTGTTGCTATATTTTCTCATTGTCTTTTTTATCCTCTCTGATAACTTGTAACTTAATATTCAATTGTGTAGTAATTAATACCTTTAGTGTTTAACTAAAAGCTCAAACATTTTCAAGTGGTGAGATTCGCTGTTCAGTTTCTATACCAGATCACTTTTAAACCTCAGTGTGTCTAAGGACGTTTAATAATGAGCCTGCATGCTTTTTTCAAAATAATCTAAGAAGGAGCTGTTTGGAAGAACAGAAACCAAAGTGCAGCTCATCAAAGTCATATGCTGTTGTGACATCGAATCACAGCTATGCTCCCGCTTTTTCCCTTATCTTAATTGCGTTCATATACTTCTCATTAAGTGAAGTAAAATTAATGGCCGAGTTCAAAATATAGCTGACAAAATGTGTGAAACACTTATAGGTGGTGTTCAGATGTGTTACCAAAATACGCCACAGTCTCATTTGCATATGACACAAACCAGTTCTGCAAGAGAGTTTAACAGTACAGTCTGGAACCAGATGGACCGCATATTTAACATGGTGGACAGTCTGCTCCCTTTGGGGCAGATGCTTGAACCGTGGCTGATTTATACTTTTGCATAGAATCTACACTATCGTTATGGCATAGATATAGTGTAGTCATGTACACTATGATGTAGCCTGATGCGCACCCCCCCAGAAATGTAACCACAGGCATCAGGCTACGGTGTAATGTGCAACGGCTACGTGGCTAACCCCATTGGCCGTGCTGAGGCATTGGGAGGATAGAACCTACAACGATCGACTGAGGAAAAGGGCAAGAGCAATAATAATAATAATAATAATAATCAATCCTTTATTGTCCCCATCAGGAAATTCCTTTTACGCCTCCCTCACTTGCTCTTTGTAGAGCAAGCTGGCGGTGAAGGGCAGCCACCTGTTGGGGCGCCCAGGGAGCTGGGGGGTTAAGGGCCTTGCTCAAGGGCCCACAGACATGCTGAGGCTGGGTACATATATACATAGATAACTAGGGCTAGACAAGAAAACGTGCAAACAGTTGGAGATTAACTAAGGCTAGGAATAAAGAAGAACAGGTGATGGTTATTAACAATCAAGAAAGACTCAAGAATAAAATACTAAGAGTAACAGGACGTGAATACAAAACTAAATACAAGTAGGCATAAAAACATGAACCAATACAGAAATAACAGGAACACAAGATAACTAGGAAGGAAAACAAAACTCAAAGTATTTAACAACAAACCCACAATGGTAGGGAAGCACAGCTGTCAGCTGCAGTTCATTCAGCCACGACCATGGCCCAGGGAACAGGGAAACACACTAGGGACCATGACAGGTACTAAACACAGAAAGGAAAGGAATAGCCAGCGACACCTGTTGTCCAAACAGGGCAACAACGACTAGAATGGGACAAGACAGGGGTACATAGAACCTCCATCTTCCTCCTGCATGTGCCTGAAAAATAAGGTAAAGAAAAATTATACACACCCCATTCCCAGAAAAGTTGGAATATGTTCTAAAATGTAATAAATTAACAAATCAGATTTTTATTTTTGGGGCGGCACGGTGGTGCAGTGTTGCCTCACACCTCCGGGACCTGGCTTTGAGTTGCTGCCAGGGTTCCTCGTGTGTGGAGTTTGCACATTCATTCCATGTCACTTCCAGGTACTCTGGTAACTCCACAATCCACGCTGAGGCCAGTTGGAATTACCTATTTTCCTGTAGGCCTGTACGTTTCCTGCCTTGCGCCCATAGTCTCCAGGACCAGCTCCGCACCCCCCACAACCGTGAATAGGATGGGCGGTATAAAAAATTGGACAAATTTTTGTTTCTATGTGAACCTTTGTTTAACTGTAAAAGTACAAAGAATAGATTTTCAATTAGAGTTTCACTAACCAGCTTATTAGTAAGTATTAGTATTTTTGTAAAAGTATGCAAAGTTAGAATTTGATGGCTACCATACTCAACAAAAGTTGGGACATATTTACTATTGTGTCACATCACCTTTCCATCTAGTAGCACTTTTTAATCATTTTGGAATTGAGGATACTAATTGTAGTAATTTAAAAATTGGAAATGTTGTCCATTCTTGCATGATGTAAGACTTCATGTGTCTCTCTAAAATTGTAACATACCCCTCGGAGTTAATGGTACCTACATGCAAGTCACCCATGCCGTGGGGACTGAGGCAGGCACTCCGTACCATCACAGATGCTGCCTTTTGCACTGATCTGGATGGTCAGTTTCATCTGTTTTTTTCCATGTGACCACAGCACATGGTTCCACAGTCTTTCAGGCCGTCTGAGACGAGCTTAGGCAGAGAGACCTCGCTGGCATTCCTGCATAGAGTCGATGTATAGCTTCCTCCTTTCACAATATAGGTTCAAGTTGCATTTCTGGATGCAGCGACATACTGTGTCAAGAGACAATGGTTTTCCAACTCCTGAGCCCATTTAACTATTGTTGTCACAGTAGCATGACGGTTTCTTAGTGCTCAAAAGATCACAGACATTTAGCAGTGGTTTCCAACCTTGCCCTTTACGCACTGAAATCTCTCTGCATTATCTGAACCTTTATACAATAACATGCACTGTAGATTTTGCAACATCTAAATTCTTTGCAATCTGCCATGTTACTTGTTCACATTTGCTTATATTTGGGTGTTTAGCTTTGAACAAAAACACAATGACCTGCCAGTCACTCAGTGTTTTATGGATGTACACGTTTTCCAGATGGTTATTGTCAAGGTAACAGTGAAACGCAGGGGACAGGTTTGTTCTTGTCGAGGCAAGATATTATCAACAGCCGCTCTTTCCAGCTTTCACGTGCCTAAGATGACTTGCATTCTTAGGTTTGACTCCCAGTCTCTGACACAATTAGTTTGTCTCAAAACGTAGGGGCCACGTCAAGTTAAATATATCAATATGATAATAAGATCATTGAAACTGTAGCAAAATGTCTGTTATTTAAATTTTAGTCAGCGTGATTAACACCCCCCTCCTCCAAATCAGCAAATTTTACAGACAGCACTTACACCCCCACCCTGATCAGAACTGGACACTTTTCGGCACTTTTCCATAGGCACACAGGAACCAGGCCATACCTGACTCGCACCTAGAGACTAGTTACAGTTCTGTTCCTGCTTGCTTTGGTTTTCCACAGCAGAGTGGTCGGCTCAATAACAGCATTGACGTTTCTAGAAAGCGCCAGTGACGTAAAACTAAGGAGACACTTGTTTACTGCTCACACAGTGAAAATCACGATTTACTATGTACTAATTTTCAGTAGCATGTCTGTGTGAATCAGCATGTTATGTTAGCATCAAACAGGAGTGGCATTATCTTGAGAAAATTTGCATTACGAATCCTTTCTGTAAAAATTTTTAAAGTAGGAGGTTAGAAATTCACAACTGAGTTATTGTGAATGCATAATCCATACATATGGACACAGATCACTGGTTCTTTCTTGCCCCTGTAGCCAAAAAGTGCAACAATGAATACAATGGGACAAGACAGGGGCACTTAAGACCCCTCTCCTCCTTCGGCATGTGCCTGATAAGTATGGTGAAAATTATATACGCCCCATTTCCAGAAAACCACAACCAACTGGGATTAGGCGTGCTTTTGGCCCTGCTAGTCAGCATGGGTATAGGTCTGGTTCAGCTAGCATACTTTACAATGGAAAAGCATCGGTTTGCAGTATGGCTCAGGCACGGCTCGGTTCCCGGTGGCAGTGGAAAAGCTCCATTTGAATACCTTACACATATATGACATTCTGAGTTGTTTTGGGTATTATAGCATCAGCAGCAAACATTGTTTTCTTTTATATTTATCCAAAGGAACCTTCTGTAGTGGTATATGCTCCCGTGATTTTAATCCACAGGCTTCGCATTGTTAGTATTTCTTGTTCGACTTGTTGGGCTACTGGAGTTCCTGAGATGGAATGCACTTTACGCCCAGTTGGAAGACCTTCAATTGTGTTGTGAGTCACCCGTATATTACTAATACTAGCAGTTCTACACCTTAAATTGTAGCTCTGCACAAAGGAATCATATTGTGACAATGTAACCCTTCATTTCTGCCATGAGAGCAGGATGGTCCAATAAAACTGTAACACAGCTGTAATATAACCAGCTTTTCCAAGCCTGTTCTCCTTTGCTGATTCTATATATCTGGCATTGGTCGATTCCTGTGTTCACTCATCATTTCTTTTGGAGCAATACTATATTAATGATTTTACACAGGATTTTACATCTTTATTACATTTGATACTGGCACCAGGTTTTGGATTGCAGGCTCCTACGGCCTAGGAGTTATTGAAAAAAACGCTAATTTTAGAGAGAAAAATAATCATATCAAATACACAAAGGGTTCAAATTGAATGAAAGTTGCTGTGTCCTATAGGCCTCAGGTAGAACTACAATTGGTTCTAGGTTTTGGGTCGCAAGCTCCTACGGCCTAGAAACTATTGGAGAAAAAGAGCGAATATCCAAACTAAAACTGATTTCACCTCGGTAGCAGACCGTAGGATAAAAATAACGGAATTGGTTTATAGTACAAGGTGACACAAAACTGACCGAACTTCCTTCAGCAATAATTTAAATACTAAACGCCTTGAAGACAGATATTTTGTTACACATTACGAAAATTCTCTGAACAAACGTATCAAATGTAAATTCACCTCGGTCTGCCCACCGAACATCATCTGTTTAAGTTTTCTTTTTGATAATTAACTGCACATAGTTGCCGTAGACTGAAAGGCTGCTGCGAACCGACTGGCAGCGCCGTGGGTGGGACGATGTGCCGCGGATCAACTGTGGTCTGACACCCCAGCCCCACACGGATGTACCCACGCTGTCTGGCTCTTACACGCCCGCCTGACACCTTCGCTTTGAATCTATCACAAGAACGGGGACAAAATACTGCGTGCGCTGACCGCACGTTTGTTGCCTGGAATACTGCGATATATCCGTTACCGAGAAGCGAGTTTCCTCTTTTCCACCGGCGCTCTGAAGCTGCGCTTTTAACGCGTTAGGCTACTGCGGGCTGGCCACTTTTCCGAAAATCATGAGCCACCGATTCTCACTTCCTCCTTGTGGATTACGATATTCGCAGACTTCAGACAGAGACGATTGACTGGAAAGATGGAATGCTGAACCCCAATCGAAAGCATCCCAACCGGATCGGCGGGTTTATTACGCCACGCTAGAGTCTGGCTATATAAAGTCGCACGCATGTCGCGACCCTGCCGTTTCATTTCGGACAGAAGAAAACGACGATAACAGGTAACAAGTGCATATAAATGGTGATATTTAGGGTTAACTATATTGATTAGAAACTTTAAAAGTAAGACAATATACTGCGGACTATTACAGTGAACTGAAAGCTGAAGTTATATTTCATAAAATGGTGTGCGACTGAACGGGGGTCTTTATTGACGATCGGGGTCATTTCAGACGGTATTCCGGTTAAATATGAGGTTATACATAGGGATCGCTTAATTTTTTGTGAGACACATTTTAATCTTTAGAAAGGCGCCGGGAATGAATCCCCTGGCGGCGGCAATGATACCTCCCGCTCCCGCTGCTCTCTTGGAGCCCAGGACTGATTGTCCCCACCAGGAGTCAGATGCGCTGTTTTCCCTGCGTGCGGCTCGTTTTTGAGCCTCTAATTGGCCTCCCAGGACATGGCAAATCCATCGTTGCCGCGGGAGACTTCCTGCTAAGTCACCTAGTATTAATCCTACAGTTGACCTTTATTTTTATTTCATCGTACATGTTTGTCCTCCTGCATGTTTTGCCGCGCGCGCACGCACGCACGCACGTACACACACACACACACACACACACACACACACACACACTTTGCTTATCTTTCTCTTGTCATATAACTTTGGCTGAGCTGAATATGGCTACCTGTTCGCGAAGGTTTAATTGCCAGTGTGTTGTCTTTCCAGTCCATAAAGGAAATTTTTGATGTGACAGCATGGCACCTACGTTTATGCACTTTTTATACAACAAACGTTTTAGTTGAAAACTAAACTTAAACTGAATTAAAACTTATTTTTCCCCACAGTACTATTTCAGGTCTCTGTGGAATGAATACTGCAATTCATTCTCCAGTTCTTCATTCTTTTTTTTTTTTTTTAGTACAACCCAGACTTCTCTTAGATCACCCGCAAAATGTACCTGAGCACAGAAACAAATGCAGCTGGGCACTTTTCTATGAACATGGAGCAGATATTGCAGGTTAACTGTTTTTTTTTCCTTGTTGCCAGGTGAAGCTAGATCCTTCTACTCAGATGTGGATCTGAGTGGCACCTGGGCTGTCCGTGACCTGCCGTCACCACAGACTGCGAGCGACGAGTGGCCCTCACGGAAGCCCCTTGCATTAGTTTCTCCCGAAATAAAGATGAGGCACGCCAAGGTCTTTGTCGCTATTGCCCTGAGCGGCAGTGCTTTCCTTGTGGTGCTCTATTCTTCTCTGAGGTCGGATGCGAACCACACCCGAAAGCTCTTCATGCAGCAAGTCGATCCTGCTCCAGCTCTTCAGGAAGTCACCAGCGTGTCACCACCTGTCCCACGAAAGTCAGATCCCTTGCCTCTCACGATCGAAGGCCCTCCGGTGGAAATTTCCGAAAACTACCGGAAGGTCATTAAGCAGAGCACTGCGTTCTGGAACAGGAAGCAACATTCTCTCTTCCGGAAGCTGGACTCAGAGGACAACGACACCAAGGCCGACAATGGGGACTGGTCCAAATGCTCGGCCATTAGCTTGGAGTCACTGAGCACCAACATCCAGGATTTCAATTCCTATTCACAAGATTACCAAGACTTTTTGAGTGGTATGGAGTGCCGCGACCCCCCAATTCTAATTGACCAGCCCCAGAAGTGCCAGTCACAGGAGGACGATGGGAAGGTCTATCTCCTCTTTGCTATCAAATCTGCCCCCGCTAGCTTTGAGCGACGGCAGACTGTGCGTCAGACGTGGGGGCAGGAGAAGGTGTACGAGGGAGGGCTCAGAGTGCGCACAGTCTTCCTCCTGGGCATGTGGACTGTGGACGACCCCAACTTGAATCAGATGGTGTCGTTTGAGGCGCAGAACTTTGGAGATGTGCTGCAATGGAACTTTAAGGATACCTTCTACAACCTGACGCTGAAGGAGAACGCCTTCTTCCGGTGGTCCCTGACACGTTGTCCACATGTTACTTTCGTTTTCAAAGGGGATGATGATGTTTTCGTCAACACCCAAGCCATGCTTGGCTACCTCCGTACCCTGGATCCGAACAAAGCCTCTAAGCTTTACGTGGGTCACATAATCTCTAACGGTGACCCCATCCGTGATCCTAACAGCAAATACTATGTCCCCAAAACCTTCTTTGAAGGCGGATACTACAACTACGCTGGTGGGGGTGGCTTTTTGTTTTCTGGGAGCCTGTTGACAGATCTCTACAGGGTTTCCCAGTACATCCCCTTTTTCTCCATCGACGACGTGTACACGGGGATGTGCTTCCACGCACTGGGGATTAAACCCGAAGCCCACAATGGCTTCAGAACATTTGATATACGCCAGGAAGACAGAGAGAACGCCTGCGTGCACAAGTATCTAATCCTGGTACACCGACGCAGCCCACGACAGACCCTGCGGCTATGGAAATACGTGAACAGCCCCCTGCTCAACTGCTGATGTGCTCCCTTGTAGTGGAGTGCGGGGAAGTGGGAAGAAAGGAATCCAGGCAGGGCTGAGGCCTCTAACCATGAAAGTCACTAGGCATCAGATGAAGCTTTTAGAGGTCCAGGGAAAGTCAAGTGGCATTTGAGGAGTCTATGGAGTGTGAGCTGCAGGCTTGTTTGAGAACAAAGAAGTGCAATGAATACATGATGATGGTGCAGCAGAGAACATGGCAGAGACACAAACCACATGACAGACAGCCTCAGGTGGTTGGTTATATGGTTCCCTACAGCCTTCTAACGCTGAAAATGAGACTGTAGGCCTCTTCGACATCTGAAATGGTCAGGCGCAGCTACAGGTGGTAAATGGACACTCAGACCCAGAGCTGATCGACCATGGGATTAGGCTAAATATCAGAGGTTCATATAGAGATGCACAAAGTTTAGATAATTGGTAAGATGCTTCTTCCTGTGGTAGGGCACTGTTTGTGCTGACCAATCAGCTACCAGTGTAGTGTGGTAGAGCTGGATAATTTGCAAGGCAGGCCATACTCATTAAAACTGATCCTCAAATAAACGTGAACACAAACAAAGAGCAGCAGCCATCCAGAAGCAGTCTAAATACAACGTAATACCATAAAAAAAGCAATCTCTAGCTTGTTCCAATTCATTCTGATACAGTTTACTGGTGTAGTAGAGGTGTGATTGTACAAGTAAAAAAAACGTACTGTAACGTAATGTGTGTTTTGGGGAAGCGACAGTTCAATGGCATTACAAATAAAACCAGAAAACTATGGAAGGGAAGCAGTATTTATTTTAAACAAATGTGAGTGAGGACAGGTTTGGGAGTTTCGGTAATCCAGATTAAGATGTGGACATGTAAACACAGGTTGACTGATCTTGGAAATAAATGTGCAGCTGTTAAATCGAGAGTCGATCACATGCATCAGACTTTGACCTCAAATTGTGTTTGGCCGACAATAATCTAATCCCTGTCAGGTTTTCATAGGAAACCAAATGTACGAAAACTCATTGAAAAACAGACCACTGTGCACGACACTTATGAAACTGATTAAATAATGCAAATGTTCTTGTGTGGTTCATTTGTTCATTGTGTCTGTAAACAGGTAATCTGTCCAAAATTCATAAACCATTTACCCAGGCAGGCTCATGTGCAAACGTATCCTATTCTGAGATGCACGGGAAATAATAATGAAGTCCTGAACAGGAAGTGGGTTCTCCAGTGCCCACTGACACACTCACCCACCCGGGGCCCAGAGTCAACGAGCAGAGGTTGCTTCATTTCCACCCACGCACGCACGCACGCACACACACACACTTAGGTCCAGAATGGGATCTAGCAGCCAGGTGTTCACCATATGTGTACCATTATCTCTCCACTAAAGTTTTTTTTAAGCTTTGTCTGTTGTTGCTCCCTTAAACCTGCCCAGGCTATCTGTGGACGGTGCCTGTACCTGCCACCTGGTCATGTGACCAAGTGGCGACTTTCTGCTGTGCTCCCTTTAGACCAGCGCAATGTCTGACTTTGAAAGCTTTAATACTCTACCATTCTGTGCAAAATGATTAAAGGAGATTCAGCATTATGGTTTCTGTGGTATTTCTGTGTGAGCTGCTTCAAACTAGTTTAAACTAGCTGACTTCTGCTGTTGAATTAGAGATGTGACTGTAACGTAAGATGTGTTTTGAGAAAAGGAAAGGTCAACAGCATCACCAGTAAAACCAGCAGCCACGAAAGGGAAGCACTATTAAAGTGAAATGATGAGGACAGGGATGTACATAAGGAAATGTTCCTTTCCGCTCCATGAAATGCTAAAATGTAGAGGTGTAGTGCTTGAAGCAATCAGGTGGACGATATGAGGGAGGACAGGTGAGGGGCGACATGAAGAAGATATGAGGAAGGACAGAAGAGGGAGCAGGTGGAAAATATGAGGAAGGACAGGCGAGGAGAACGAGGAAGATATGAGGAAGGACAAGCGAGGGGACATGAAGACAGGAAGGAAAGAGGGGGACAGGTGGAATATATCAGAAAGGACAGATGTGGACATGAGGAATATATGAGGAAGGACAGGTGAGGGGACAAGAAGGACAGATAAGGGGACATAGTGTTTCTACTATATACATTTTCCAGCAATGGCCCATAGAGGCAAAATTATTCCCACCGCTGCAATGAAATGTCATGAAAGGAGAGAGTTCTGCCGAGGGCTTTCAGTTTGAAACGAAGGATGCAGGAAGTAGAGGCACATAAGAAGAGTCGGGGGGTCTATGGTCCATGTGTCCGATAATAGTTAGAGATTAGTGAAAAAGACAGAACGGACAGAAGCAAGAGAATGGCAGATTTAACTAGCCAATGTTAAGTTAAATTTTACGTTATAAAAGAACATTTGCAATGTGACTTAATTCTCAGTTATTGTTAGTGGCCAACTAATTATTAATTTATTGCGAAACAACAGTAATGTTATTGGCAAACTAAGCGTGTCAGAATAGCATTAACGTTATTTCAATAAACGTCAGTAATATAATTACAAACGATGTTTATGAAAGTTATGTATTAAAATATTCCTGGTTGCATTTTAAGATGAAACCACCCTTTTGCTGGGATCAGGGTAATCCAAATTTTTTTCTCTCAAAGGTATCACAATCCTATTATAAAGGTTTGAAGGTTTGATCCAGATCAAAACCAAGACTGAATGACATCAACTAATCTGATTTAGGACTCCTTTATTTTTCTTTTGAACAACCCATCTTCAAGATGTGATCCAATCAGATTACATCTGAACAAGTGGCCCCTGATGATATTTGATTGGACTGCTGAGGCATTATACACGCACACCTCCCAGCTACAACAAAACCCTGTGCCTACAGCATGAGGAAAATATGAGGAAGGGCAGATAATAAGGCAGACATGAGAAAGAAAGTTGATTAAACTTTATTAACTGCTACTAGTTCAACAGAGAAAATCCCCCCCACTAACCTTTTCTGCACCATGAAAATATATTTGTATAAAGAAAATTGTACTAATGATTAGCGTTGAAATACAAGCTTGTGGATTGCAGACTCAAGCAGTGAGCTGAAGTCCTGAGTGTCTGCTCATTTTATCGCTTTACCCTGCCAACTGTGTGCGACCCTTCCGGGTGATTCTGAGAACGCAGAACAGGATTCGTGCTGTGGAATACAAATCCTCATCCTGCATGGGAAAGCCCCAGTTCCGCACAGTCACCTGTGTTTGTCGTGTGAGCAAAGAGTGACCGTTAAGTGGGAAAGGGAAAAAATAATCCCAGGATGGAGGAACTAGGAAGTCCATATATCCGTGGGAGTCTCCTGGGGTTTATTTATCGTACAGGTCCAAAGGGTAGTGCTCTTTGTACTGCTCAAGGTGCCTTTGTAGAGCCTCCCGCTGCTTCTGCAGGCCAGTCGGGTTCTCGTCATACACGTCCGTGAAGAGCCAATCTGGCTGCGGCTTCAGCCGCTTCTCGGCCCTCTCGAAGGCCTCCATCACCAGCCGACGCGACTGCTTCCTCCAGGACCGCTCCTCATCCTCAGCCCACCAGCCGCGAGCCGTCATGTAGTGTCGCAGCCGGGAGATGGGGTGGTCCTGTTTATCCCAGTAGTTCACCTCATCCACAGAGCGGTAGGCTGAACTGTCATCGCTGGTGCTGTGGTGTCCGATCCTAGTGATGGGGGGGGGGGCAGAAGTGCATACGGCAGAAGTCACGGAGACAGCCCACGACAGTCTTCTTAGAGGAAGGGGAGCTACACCATACTGAGTCAAAGTCATTTCATTTTTATCAGCGGGATGCTGGACAGTGTCACCTGTATGTCATAGCCTCAATGAGGAAGGGCTGGTTCTCAGCCACAGCTCTGCGACGGGCCTCCCTGGTGGCGTTATACACGGCGAACACGTCGTTGCCGTCCACACGAATGGACATCATGCCATAGCCTGGGCCCCTCGCGGCTGTGGGACAAACACGCAGGGTGGTGAGGGATGTCAACTGTGAGGGGGGGGGGGGGATCCTACACCATAGCCTGACTTGCACCCCCCTGGGAATTTAACTACGCATAGTGGCGACGTAAACCACAAGAAGGGTGATAGATCCCTTGGTAGTATTTGTTTTACATCCCAGGTCTTTTATATGGCCGATTAAAACAGAAGTATCGTTCACATCTAGCATCAAATAATCCACCCTGGGCGTCATTACAACAGGTCTACAGAAGACTCAGGATGCCTGCGCCAATTTCACTTACCTCCATTAAGTTAATTGGTATGTCAGAAGACTGAAAAAAAATAAAAAGTAGTATAGGCACTAACTTTAGAAAGGAAAACGCATACAAAGTGTCTTTGCAGCAGTTTGACAATTTTCCATAATTCTCTACGGGAAGTTTGCAAAATTACAAAAATGACCAGGACTCGATAAATTGATACTTTGTTAAATGTTTGTTTTCTTCTGTTTCAATTGTGAGATTCAACAATCGCACAGGGTGGGAAGGCAATAAATGCAGCATAAAAAACTATGCATCACCTAGTGTTTTGGGGGTGTAATTGCACGCAAGTATAAATGCTCAGAACAGCGTCGGCCACTTGTGCAGGTCACGGCGTAGGCTCGGTGCCTTAAGGGGAGCAACGGGGGAGGGGGGCGCGGGAGGTAGCTAACCAATGCCGTCGCCGCGGTACTGTTCATTGGTAGGTGTGGAGATGGCATAGCCGTTGTTGCGGCAGAAGAAGATGATGGGACACTCCAGGGTGGCGGAGAAGTTGAATCCGGCGTGGGCATCGCCTTCGCTGGCTGCTCCCTCGCCGAAGTAGCAGATCACAGCGCGGTTCGAGTTGAGTGTCTTCATCGCATATGCCGCCCCGGCAGCTGGGGTGGAATGGGGGGAGGAGCTGTTATTACTGTACGGATGCCTGAGGAATGGGAGGGGGGGAGGGGGGGTGGGGAATGTGGAGGGTGCATGCTTACCTTGAGGGATCTGTGTGGCCAGTGGGGAGGATATGGTAACAAAGTTAAGCTCCTTGCTCCCATAGTGGACAGGCATCTGTCGGCCTTTGCCCAGGTCATCGGCGTTAGCATAGCACTGAGCCATGAACAGGTCCAAGGGGAAGCCGCGGTACATCAGCACACCTGCGGCCAGCAGGGGGCGGCGGCGGCGAGTCGCAGACGGCGAGGGACAAAAGACCAGCGTTGACCTCAGAAGGTCTTGACAGCATCTCAAGTTTTGTTTCTAGATGCAACAGGCAACTGTTGGCAGCTGACACTCTCCCTGTCGCTGGTGACCGACACTCGTTTTATTTACCTTGATCACCAAAGAGCTGCCTCGTTCTCCACATTCAAGTGTACCGAGCATATTTAAAACACGGCACTATGAGACACTGTACACCACTCTAAACAACTTTAATAGCTTCTGCACAGACCTGCTCTCACTGCCGCTGGGGGGCCGAGACCAAGAGCTCACCTGCTTCTCTGTACTGGCCAAAAACCAGATCGCTGGGCTCGAGAGCAGCCGCACTGCCCACATGAGTCCCCTCTTCCCCGTAGTTGGTCATGTAGAACGAGATTCGGCCCTGACAACCATACAAACAGGGACAGTCCATAAACATGGTCAGTCTGTTCTTTTTCCCACACGCCAGCGAACCGAGCCCATTACGCAAAGACAAAGGTGACCCCCCCCCCCCGTCAGCCACACACCTGCCTCTGAGACTCGTAGAGAATGCGGTCCATGGTGTTCAGCAAAGTCATCTTTTGATAGAACTTCAACACCGTCTCTTTGGAGAGCTGGTGAGGGGAAGGGGGCCACAGAGAACAGAGCGGGACCATGAGAAGACGAACGACGAGTGATGCGACAGACGTGCATACTGAAGACATAGCACCTTCGGGTCCTCGGAAGGGTTGATGATCTGACCCTTCCGATCCATCACCCTGTACACTGGGATGCCAGAGATCACGTTGGGTTGGATGAACTCCAGGTGATCCACAAACTCTGCGGACGCCCCAGGAAATTGTGGCTTATCACTCGGGGAGTCAAAAGTCTGCTGTGACAAGAGTCCCTACGGCGGGGTGGGGAGGGGGGGGGGGGACACTGGCAGNNNCCCCCCCCCCCCCCCCACAAGGGAAGAGAGAGAAGAGAAACTTAGCCTGCACATGGACACATAATACCGATTTCACATTAGGATTTTTAGTCCTGACTAGCATATGCCATAAATTTTATAAAAGATGCTATTCTGACAGACTCAAGGCCAAAAGGCTGCCAGATCCTTTATTTGGTTTTCTATTTTTTAATTTACTGGCTGTTGCAACAAGTAAATTTCCCCAGTGTGGGATCAATAAAGTCTTATCTATCTATCTATCTATCTATCTATCTATCTAATAATTCTCAGCCAGCACGAACTTCTCTGTGGTAAATAAGAGTTGTGATCGAAGAACTACTTAATCTTCAGGGAACCTCGGCCAAAAAGGCTTTACCTGCATGCGGAAATTCGCCTGCTTGGCAAGTATTTATCAATTTGACACATTCCGCCGACATAAACGCGGAAGAGGGAGATGAAAAAATACTTATCGACACTCACATAAATGCGGAACGTCCGGCGCGGTAAACACATAGGGGAACCTTTGAAGCTGGAACTTTGACTGATGGCACGAATCTTAATTCCACATAACTTTCCAAAGCGCATGAGGGCCGCCATCTTCGCCGCACACCGATGCGCGCGCGCGAGCACGCTCACACACAGACGAGCGTTGTGTTCGGCCGCTTCTCTTGCGCACCTAACTTACTGCACGCCATCTCAGTTATTCGATGCATATTACAAAAAAATATTTACTGAAAGGTTATCACTAATGTTAATACGTGCTTTTTGAAAACAATGTCGTAAAATATATTCTTTCACGATATTTTTCCTTAATTATCGTAATTCGCAATTTTACATGGAAGACCCGTCGCTACCCCATTGAGGTCAGTTGCCGGTGATTTGCCGGCCAGTCGCTTTGCAGGGCAGGGTACTGCACAACAGGAAAGCCATTAGGAATATCAGTGATGCCGCTAAGAAAGCATCAAGATGGCTGTGGATCAAAAGAGGCGATCCGTGGACCATGCAGGCTACCTAGACACAAACCGGGGACTGATCATCCCTGGCTGGGTCGCCTGGGCGAGGAAGCATAATGCTGAAAGAACTTAAATACCCGATGACCCCAGGTTACATCACAGATGACGTGTCTAGGTGTCTGTAAATTTTTAATTAACATACCGGTAATTCCCAATTTACATCATTTTCTTCATCCCATAACTGTAAGTAAACCAGTGCAATGACACCTTATTTAAAACACAGATAGTTATAAACAACAACATGAAATGAAGTCTGCTCTGCTGTCTGCAGTATCACGCTGCGGAAAATGATGCTACTTGATTACCTTGAGTTGATGACAAACCAGAAGCGTTGAAACGTCATATATGCGCGACCGACCAAACACTCGTGTGGGTAGCATGATGGATGCCGCAGTGTCCCCGGTTTTAGCTTTACGGAAATTTGGCTGCGAACAGAGTCTTCTGTCCCGACCCGACGGCTCTTCTTCTTTTGTTCAAGGTACGTGCCTTATATCGGCCTGTTTTATTTTTAGGAGCAATAACTGCTCCTATAATAATTTCAGTAATGTTTTCATTGAGTTAATAAAAGGTAGGTATGCACGTTCTTAATGTTAAAATAGTCGGAAATTGTCTGGCTATTATTTTGTATTTCTAAGGTCTGTTCTCATCAGATGTGCGATGCTTCTCTATGTCGAAACCTGTTGTCCAGGAGATACAAGCGTTTTAGCGGGCGTTTATGGACCAGCCGAAGTGAAAATAAGCAAGGAGATCTATGATCGAGCAACTCTGGAAGTCATGATCCAGCCTAAAGTTGGGCTGTCAGGTGAGCGACCGCTCCAGCTATAAACGTGTTTTTTTCCAGTCAGTGCTCTTATCTGTATTGGTAGGACTGTTTCAAAACGCTGCTGTATTAATGCACAGGGAACTTAAACCGACTTGGGATTATCCAGTTTATAAACTCCAGACCAGCTAGCCCAATGGACTCTGGTGTTAAAGCATATTTTAATGTGACATTCATATGCATGCTTTGTTATGGAGGCTGTTATACCTTAGTTTTACGTCTACCGACAAATCGCTTGTAATCATTCGCAGTCACCACTAGGTGGAATGCTTGTTCATCAAACAATGACACTGGCTTGGGAGGATTTTGAGTTAAAATACAGTGCGTCAGTCTTACGCTCTTTACAAACCGCTGTTGTGGTGTACCCGCCCTTTTATGACTATTACCCTTTGTCTGATACTTTCCTTTAAAGTGATGCACGTTCACTATATGGATAAAAGTATTGGGACATCTGGCCATTACACCCACCTGAGCTTTTATGACATCCCATTCTAAATCCATAGGCATTAATATGGAGTTGGTCCCCACTTTTCACTTTTGGATGGTGAAGGTATCAAATGAAGGTATTACTTTTTCCCAAATTTTGGGAGGAGTAGCATGTCCTGACCCTTTATGTGATTAAAAATATTTTGATGATTCATTCCATGTGCTATCTTCAACTTGCGTCACTCTATTTTGCAACAATCCAGAAGAGCACCTCTGTGGTCACATGGTTCTGGTTCTGATTTTTATCTGGGAACTCAAAAACACACAAATGAAACCATCTTCTGCATGTTGATGACACCCGTAGATTATATACAATGTCCCAGACATTTGGATTTCAGAGCAGAGAGCAAAGACCCTACAGCTTATCTAGTGTCTTTGGAGAAGGAGAGCCCTAAGGGGGACGTAAAATGTTTAAATGGTGTGTTATCCAGAGAACCGTAAGTGAATCAGTGAAATCACAACATTGATATAGCTTGCATAATACGGAAGTTCTCTCCATGTCCGATGATATGAAACTAATCCAGTTCCAAATAAGAGGTGCTCCCCTTTTTTGGATGGAACATCTCTCCTCGCAAATATGTAAAAATGTGTGTATGTGTATATGTATATATGTATGTAACTGGGTTATTTTTACTTAATTTGTATAATTACGTAGTCTATTTTGAATTTGATAGTTTTCTATCATGACACTGTCAGAATGTGTTTAAAAGAAAATTCACACAATGCCCATAAACCGGGTTATGTATTAAGAGTGGAGGGGGGTTATTGGTATAGTGCTATCCATGTCGTAGTGCACAATCACACCGGTAACGACTATGGCACCGGTGAACCGCCTTCCCTATCTAGCAGGGAAGAAATTTCGCAAACTGACTTATTCCAACGGTGGCACCCTATGACGATACCACGCTCTTCAGAACAACCCACTCGTTCCCAAATGGTTAACCTGACTGCATAGCTATGATTAAGAGGTATGTCCCAGTACTTTTGTCCATATAGTAGGTTTAGCATGTCACACATTTATACAGCTGGTTGAAGGTGTTACATTAATGACCCTTACGCCATCTTTTTTTATTTTTTTATTTTTAAAAATCTAAGCCTCGATTGTGTAAGTGCCGCTTAGACCGTTGTTGAGTAATGACGTCTGCTCTGTTGGCCTTCCCTTTCCCTGTCTCAGGTGTGCGGGAGCGAACACAGGAACACTGTGTCCGCCAGACCTGTGAAGCTGCCCTCTTGTCATCCCTCCATCCGCGCTCATCCCTCTCCCTCATTCTTCAGATCATCCACGATGACGGCTCAGTATCCTTAGTGCTGTGGCGGAGCAGCTTTGACTCCCTCCTGCCCCCGGCCTGGCACACACTCTCCTATCTGATCCCGCTACTCTTTGCTGTGCATCCTTCCTTGTCCATTAACCCCCCTCCACTCTTTGCACTTCCTTATCGGGTCCTCAGCTGCTGTCCTGCTGCCTGAACGCTGCCTGCATGGCCCTGATGGATGCTGGGCTGCCTATGTCCTGCCTGTTTTGTGGCGTGACGTGTGCCATTAACCAGGATGGCCACATCGTGACAGACCCCACCTCGCAGCAAGAGAAGGTACCCAACCTCAGTCCCCTCTCGCTGGGGTCTTACCCGATGTTTTTCATTCAGAATATTATTCCCTTCCTCATGTAAAATGAACAGGGTGTGTCTTTATAGGGTGTTGTAATTCACTTTTGGGTGAGGTTGGGGTGACGATGCCCTCTCAGGATACACTTTAACCGATTGCCCATGATATTTCAGTTAGGTATTAGGGTGTATACAGACAAATTATTGTCATTAGTCTCTTTATTTATTTACACACCAGGAAAGCCGAGCCTTGATGACCTTTGCTATTGACAGCGCAGGACACAGGGTGATGATGTCATCAACCAGAGGATCTTTTTCAGTTAATGAGGTTTGTAAGCTTTGTAATCTTTATAAACAGTGAAGCTCTTCTCTTACGAACTGTATGAGAAATTTGACTAGTGCTTGGTGACTATGGCTCAGGTATGGAGTGCGTGTATGTGTGTGAACATGCATGCCTGCTCGCTTGTGGAGAACAAAAGTTCCAAAAATTTGGTAAAACCTGTTACTTTTTATCTTATGGCAACATTTTTCAGGTCCCCACAGTATAAACTTCATTTTTATAAAAATCTGTGAATGCAATGTAACTAAAATGCCAAAAAGTATTTTGTTTGGTTACTTATGGTTAAGGTTAGGGCTGGGTAGGGGTTAAGGTCATTATAGTTGGAATTAGGATTATGCCCATAGAAGTAGGGTCCCCGTAACGATAGAGATACATGAACTGTGTGTGTGCGCGTCTGTTTGCCAGCTGGCCTTCAGCGCCCTGCTGTCAGGTCACCGGCGTGGGTAGTGAAGTAATTCATGCTATACCGTGTCCTCCTGCAGCTGCAGCAGTCTGTAGCACTCAGCCAGAGGGCGTCGGAGGAGATCTTTCAGTTTTACAGAGACTCTGTCCGAAGACGATACTCCAAGACACTCTGATTTATTCTTCTCTCCAGCCCCTTTGCCTGCCTTGGCTGTGCTTGTTCTTCGTTCCCTTTAATAAAATACCATGCTGAATAAAAGTGCTGCAGTCATTCCTCCACACGGGGACAACGTGGGACACGGCAGTTTCTTTGTCTTGACAGTTTTCCTACTTGCAATCTTTTCAAAATACTTTTTATTAATTTTTTTAACATGCTTCTTTTTGAGCAAGTAGATGGTCTGTCCTTTTCAGTCTGAGTGTGAGATTTCAGTCTGTGGTCAATCTGAGCTTAATTGTAGGTATGTTTGTTAGACGCCTTTCTCCTGAGGCACAGTGAGGATGGATGCGTCTCATCGCCAGTTCAGATGTAGCAGGATGTGTGACTGGGGCTGGCATTCCTGTGGAGAGGTGTGATCACATGAAGAGTCCCTTTACCCTTCAGTCAATGGTCGTGTCTGGGAAGTGATAGTGGGCCTCCAAGCTGGTATCTCTGTCCAGAGAGATGTGTTACAGAGCGCCGTCAGCTGCCTGAGGACAATAAGGTGTTCGTGTGGCTCCGAGCCCTCAGGATGGTATCAGGCAGAGCTGCTGGATTTGACTGACTTTTATTCCTGCATGATTGCGTGTCTAACATTTAGTGTTAATTTAGCAATGCTAGTCTTGAGCACTGAACACATTTTCTCTGGAGAGACGAGTATAAATAAAGCATCAAATCTCTTGGAGCTGTAAATGTTTGGTACAGATTTTACAATTTAGTGTTAAAAAAAAACAAAGAAAAAAACACCTGAATCGCGGCCCTAAGCTGCTGCTAAAGGAGGCATAATGCACACAGAAACGTCAGCTACTCCCTTTGTGGGACGTCTTGAGTTTCAAACTCCACCGCGGGCAGGAATCCAGTCACGTAGCTACATACCTGAAGTGACAGTTCAGAAGAGAGCTGGTGGAATGAGGCGTGGACAACCTGGTGACGCCAGCTGACCGCGTGCCCTGCTGTCTGAGTCGGCATGTGGCCCGGCTCTCGCAGGCCCCACTCAGGCAGCTGGGCACAGGAGGTCCAGTCCCCCAGTGATTAAGCTGCTATGCAAAAAGTCAATTTGGATTCTACAGTTGATAGAAATAACTCTCAGGACTGGACGTGAAGGAGGACGGGACCTTCGTAAGTAAGACCCACGTATAGCGCGTTTAAACATTCGGATTCAAGAAGCCCGAGAGGTTCCCATGTCTCTCCTCAGTTCCTGCTCTCAAAGAAATCTGCTTTTAATTAGGTTCCAGTTTTTCTAATCCCAGTAAGAGCTTATCATTAGCGTGACATTCCTGGCACTCCTTAATGTATGATCCCAGTGCTGGGGGATTAGTGGCCGGCTCCTGGGCCATTCCAGCCGGCTGGCAGCCTCAGTCTGCCAGCTCCATGTCATCCTCGCGTCCCTGTCACACTGCCTCCCCGGCGAGGGTTGGCTACGTGATGCAGCTTGTTTGGATTCTCATGCTCTGTGCCGCTGACAGATCCACGCTGGTGGTAGGATGTGCGCCCTTTTATCACTTTAGGGAGTCTGCCTTCTTGTAGGGGGGAGATCCATGCTATCCCTGTGACATGTCCCCGCCTCGACGTGTGGTTCGTACTGTCGTCCTCGTCAAGCCCACCGTCGCCAGGTTGAGCCACAGACAGGCAGCCACGTGGTTACCGTGGTAATAGCAAACGCTGCTGTCCATAGTGATTATTGTGATGGAAGTTTTGAAAGCAGGAGAAGAGGTGGCAGCACAGATCGTCATGCATCAGTGCTCTTCTGTTTGCTCCCAGGTTCAAATCCATCATACTCTAAACAGGTTTATTCGGGGGGGTTGGGGT
>JABFEB020000036.1:5032601-5047756 GCA_019775895.2 Stomatorhinus ivindoensis | reverse complement strand
CCTGCCCCCCCCCCCCCCCCCCCGGTCCCCTACGTCTCTCTCTCTTCATTTTCTCGCGTGTGTCGCTCTCCTGCTACTCATCCACGTGGTCCTAAGTTCTGTTGGATTCCATGATTCGAAGTCTCCCCTCACTCACCAGCTTAGCCGCCCTATTACGTGTGCCGATGCCACAGTCATGCCCTTCATCTGGCCTGCATCCTCTCTGAGCAACAAGCTAACCCCCCTCCCTGTCCCCCAGACATATTACCTGCATGGAGGGGGGGTGTTTGTGCATGTGGACACTCTCCTGATTGCGTTCATGGTGTCCTGACAGCGTGCTCTTAAGCTCCACACGACCCGTGTGACCCAGTTACTTCCTGCTTGCAGACTCATACCTAATAACAAATAGAGGCAGTGCTAGGTGCACGATCTCGGCTGGAGCTCTTCAGTTTCAGCAACCCATTTTCCTTCTCCATGATAAAATGTCTTTGTGGGGAAATTCCATGGCCCACAACACACATACCAGCAGGGATACAGGCTGCAGAAGGAGTGTTTAACAGACACTATGGGAGCGACGGCAGTTACCGGGGGGCAGCAGAGTTGTTCTGAGGCGTGACTATTGTTCATGCTCAAGTACCCATTCTCCATGCGCCTCCTTTGTCTCTCGTCCTCTTTATCCAGCTGTGCTCACACCCCATCTCATTTTTTTTCCAGCTGGCTGAGTTGCATTTGTCTTTCTTCGCCTCCATTTGTCCGTCTCTATCCAGCCCATTGACGAGCACGGATCGATACACCCGGGAGGCTGGATCTGGAGAGAGGGAGGGACGGAGGAGATGTGATGAAGGTGGTGGGGGGAGAACTAACATGGGGCACTTCCAGAACGGTGGTGCAGGGACCGAATGCACAGCCGCCCCCCCACAGGAGCAGTGAAGCAGCAATCGCGGTAGTACTGGCCATTCCATGGGATTCTGACACTCACAGATACTCAGGGGCATTGGAGGGAGCATACCCTGGTAGATTCAGGGCCCCCAGCACTCTACAGGGGGCCCAGAATACGTTAAATTATACATAAATTCGGGAAGGAGAAAATTTCTCATGTCTCCCCCTCAGATTTATAAATCCTTGGACCCTCAAGGTATCCAGCTTACCCCAACAATTCTGGTACACGATCTCATCAGGATCTTCACCATAATGTGGGACTGCCAGCATTGGATGTACCTTAATCAATAATCACTTTCAGACAGTAACATAGTGAGCAACTATGTAAAGGTTTGATTGGACTACGACCAATTGAGCAGCAAAATTCTGGTTTTGTAAAATTTGAATCAATGTGCATAACCCTGAGCTGGCTTGCTGAGATCAGAAGGTGCTGGATTTCATCCAGAGAGACTGGGGCAAGCGATGAAGCAGGTAGGCTGCAGCGGCACAAGACAAACATAATGCCCAGAACTCCTCATGCTAATGACTTCATTACTCTCTTTCAAAGTGGATTACAGAGTCAAGAGTTAATCGGGGATTAAGTACTCACTCTTGGGGTTGAAGATGCAACACTGGGGGCACACAGAAATATGTAATTGCACAGATGTATGGACATAGTTCTTAACACTAACAAATCTTGAAACAAAACAGGTATTACCGAAACAATGTCAATACACATCATTGGGAGCCAACTGGAAATTTAAAACTAAAGCATAAGGGGAGAAATACGCCTGAGGGGCTCATAATGAATGGGCTTATTGTACACAGTCAGAGTGTTTACCGAAAAGGGAGTTTCAAGGACTCTTGGCATCACTGTTCTGCCCATGGTGCTTGCAACATTTCCAAGTAAATTTCCTGACTAACAGAATCGTCAGTCTGACGATCTAGTTCTATCATATGCCAGTGCAAGGCTGCATCCGAATGTTCTTCAGAACATCAGAGAGACCGTTCTTGGAAATGAACAGTTGGACAGTTACACTTGCTCACATACTTCACATACTGTCCAGTATGGCCTGGCTCGTCTGTCCTTTCCTATGGCTGTCTAGTGACACATTTGTCACACATCCAGGCACGCATCCCCTATGTGCTGGCACATCTACTGGTTCAGTCATTCACTGTCTTACTCCTGTCTTGCTGAGCAGTAACACATCTACTGCATAACTATAGTCTAACTCGCTGTACGTTGTCAAGTTTTTCAGCTTTGAAACAGACCCCAATCATGATCCAGGTAGTCTGTCTGCCTTCCTCTGTTTTCAGGAGGCATTAAAGTATAGAATTAGGCCAAAGCAGCTTTACATCTCCATGTCTTTCAAGAGAGGTACAAAAGTCACAGCCTCTTGTCACATAAGCTGGAATGACAGTATTGATTTGTGGCAGAAATTGCTTCCATATTTGTGATATATATTCATTAAGGTGCTTCTGTGTCCCAGGATATGTACTCAGAACCAAACGGTGGACAATGCCTGGTTGACGGATCCTCCAGGGGTGTCAAAACCGCAAAGACAGGGAGTTCCCTCTTAGGCACAGCTGAAGGAGAAGGAGGACTGACAGAGGAATCAGAGTGAGTAAGAGGCACCTGGAAGGGCGAGAAGATGGGTGAGCAGTGAAGGCGGGAGGTCCACAAAGTGATGTGTTTGCCTCCCCAGGCGATGAAGCGGAACCACGGCCACAGAAAATGACTTGTTTATTAAATAATCCAAGCAAACCCAACTGTGCTTGTTTCCCCTACACTGAGCTGCCAGGTGCCCCAGTTAAATGAAGAGTACAGGATGAGTCAGACGCCTGCAACATCCTGGATTGCTCCATAATTAGGCCAACTCATTAGACACTCGTGACAGCTCATTAGCACTTCCTTCGTGCCAGATGTTTGCCAAAGAGCCTCCTTCCTGGAAGTGTATGGTGCTCCTGCCTCACTGTAAACATGGGTTAAAGGGACACAGAACGCTGCCATTGCTGGTGGAGTCAAACCAATGATTATAAAGGACATGTAGCATGGAGCTACAGGGCAGTGTACATAATGAGTTCACACTGAATGTAAGGTATGTAGGCACTATTGTGACATGGACTCAGGCAGTATGTAGCACACGCACAATGGTTTTCAGCCACAAGGTTTTCAGGGTAAAAATCAAGACATGAGGACAGCACTAGGAGCAGCGCAAAGGATTAGTAAAAAGGAGAAAAACATGGACCAACAGACTCCGAAGCCTGCAGCTTGCACCACTCACACTGACATGAATCCAGGGTTTTTTTTCCCTCCAAGAATCCAATTCCTTTAAAGACATGGGAGCAATTAATGTAATAAGCACTGAAGCAGCCATTTAAAGGGGTTACAGCCACGAGCTGAGCTTCCCTGCCCCCCAAGCCACTATATGGTAGGGGCAAAGAGAAACTGTTAGCTATCTATTTATTTTTTCTGGCAATTAAAGTGGTTATATAACCAGAACCATGGAGAGGTTGAGGGGTGGGGGTGTTTTAATGGAGGTCGATTAAGAATAATTGGCTTTTGGTATGTCTCTGGAGGGCTCAGGGAGGACAGGGAAGAAAAGACAAAGTGCGGGATAGACAAAGAAAAAGAAAGGGGGAAGATGACAGAAAGAAAAGGAAGCAGGGAGACTGTGAGCAGATTAATGGCAGAGGGGGTAACTGAATTAAAATGGGCCATTTTCCATGCAATCCAACCCTCGTCCACAAACACATATAAACATACAGGCATGTTTGTGCTGCCCCGAACTGTGCTTCCCGAGGAGGAGAGTTAAGGCAGGCTGCTGGGGTGAGCGTGTGGGGGGTGGGGGAATGCTGACGTCACCTCTGCAGCGCTAACTTTGCTCTGCCTCAAGAAAGCTGCGGAGGAAGAGGAGGCCGGCGCGGAATGGCGCTCCCGACAGATGGGAGAGTGGGGACCCGATAGTCAAGTCGCACGGAAGCTGCAGAACTGGTTTGTGTTCATATTTCTTTGGATTCAAACTGATGTTAAGATACAGAAGTGAATAAGGGTTACAGAACTAAGGAGTGGAGGGAACTAGGGATCTCACGAAGGGGCAGAGGGGAGTTGTTCTGGCTTGCCCTTGGCCAGCCCTGACCTGGGACAGTGGGCGTTTTATCCTAAAGGCCTGTGTGATTTATGAAGGCAAATAGGGAAGGCAGCCAGGCGGGAAACACCAGAGAAACAGGGTAGAAATGCCCCCTCAATTATTCATTACCGTGAATGAGAGCAAAGCCTGGGGAGGCTACACAGGAGGAAGAAGGGGAAGCCTGTTTATTTGCTTATTTCTCTTCTCATGACGACTCCCATTATCAGAGTTCTGTAGCGTTAGCAGCTAGAGAACATCTGGGTACACCACGCTGGCAAAAACGGAGTAAGAGTTATTTCTGAACACCACGACTCACAGTTTGTTTACACGATAAGCAACTTTATAACAGCACATGAGAGGAAAGGAATTTTAATAGTCATGCTAATATTAGAAAAATACAATCGATATTTTGATATCCTCGGCCAGATTACGGTAACCCGACATATGCTGTGTCACGGTTAAAGTTGTTGGTCGTTCCTGCAGGACATGTCATTTTCCAGCATTTTCCAACTTGTGAAAACACTTCCCTGGCAATGCTAAAGGTGCTGGGACTGGCCTGATCCAGATGAACAACACTGCCTTGAAGGAATGGCAACCTGGCCATCGATCACGGGAGGACGGCACGTGGGCTCCTGCTGTTCTTCTGCCTGTTAATAATTAAACTGCTCAACTGGAAAATCCCATTTGGGAAAGATTTCCCATCCACTGACCTGACACAACAGATTGTCTGTGGCTGTCAGTAGGGTTTGCTTGTTTAAAACTTAAAGGCCAGCATTTCAAACACACGGAGCCCTGAGCTTGTGGACTCTAACAGGAATGGTGGTCCAGTCCCCTGCCCTAGAGTACACTTAACTTCCCTCTCACTGTTAAAATGAACCCTTCTCCAGCTCTGTGATTGATCCTACTCTGACACAGTAGGCGGAATCTGCAGTGATTGGCTTTGCTGAGTCACTTGGATTCCCCATCCACACACATTTATTTTTGATTCAAGTCCTACCAGCCTCTCAGCCTTACTTCATCACAGATTGCTCACCCCGACCACCCTCCCCCCAAAGTAAAGTACACGGACTCTAAAAAGCCATATGATGACAGATTTAATTTCATTTGCTAAAACTGAAAAGATGGCATCCCTTCCAAGTGAGACAAGCTGTTGGTTGTTGATGTTGTTAAAGTCTTAAATACCGATAATGCACTCCTCTCTTTGGGTTTTTTCAGGTGGTGGCAATGAGACAAGAAAGAGATTAAAAGGCAGCAGGAAGGCAGGGGAGGCCAGTGTGAGTTTGGCAACCGCTTTGCCTCGCTAGCTATTCATTTATTCCCGTCTCCGAAATAACAGGGTTTCAATGAGCCTTCAAATGAGATGCTGGGCCAGAATTTCTACTCAGCACAATCACAGCTAGAAGCGGCATCACCACAGCAAAGACGGGAAAAAGTGAATTAGGACGGGTAGGTGAATAGTGAGTGCTTGTGCTTTTTGTGTGTGTTTGTGTAATTTCATGGCGCTTTTGCAATTTAGCACCCTGGAACCGCAGCTCGCGAACATAAATGTATTAGATTATATGGCACTCAGAAATCACATGGGAATCTGCGACACGTTCCTGCGTAAATGTTGAATACACATGAGAGAGCCATCCATGTTCTCATGACCTATCCTGGGCAGGCTCACAAGGTGGAGCCTGGAGACCATGCAAGGCAGCACAAGACACAAGGCTGGGGTACATCCCGTATGGGGGGCCAGTCCATTGCAGGGTGCATAATGCATATGCACAAACGGTCACACACACAGACACCATTAGCCTGACTGCATGTCTTTGTGCTGTGGGAGGAAAGCCGCGTCACAAGAGAGCATGCAAACTCTACACACAGAGAGCAGAGGCAAGATTCAAACCGCCAACTCTAATGGCATGAAGCAAAAACGCTGCACACTGGGCCACTCTGCCACCCCACTACATCATATATGAAATGTGGAGCAATAAATGTAAACCATTCTCATGCTTTTTGGCTCTGTCCTGCTATTGTACAGAGAATGTCCACTCGATTATTATTAAAGTATTGGGTTATGATATACCTAGATTGTGTACAGTGATGCATTTTGGTCGTATGACAGGGAATATTGTGTCAAAAGATGATAGATATTTGTTAAAAATACTGTTTGCAACCAGTAAAAAGGCTATTGCCAAGAGATGGTATAAGCCAGACCCACCAACGCAAGATGAATGGTTTGAAATAGTGGATGGAATATATACCATGGAGCAATTAATGCACAAAATAAGAATTCAAGAGGACCAAGGTGTGGAGAAATGGAAAAAATGGACTGTGTTTATGTTCTCGGCAACAAGATGAGGACTGAAATACTGATAAATCACAGGATAAATATGTAGTAGCTATCAATCCAGACTGTTTTGGCTTGGTTTTTTCTTTCGTTGTATTCTCTCCTACTCTCTTCTGTATTTGTATTTTGTGATTTTAAAAATGGAAAAAGCAATAATAAAAATAAAGTTAAAAAAGAAACTGCAGATAAAAACATTTAATTGATGCTTGGTGCAACTGAAAAGAAACAACTGCAAAAGATGAAATATCTGAAAATGTGCACGTTGTACGCAGAGCGCACCAACCTTGGCTCAACACTGTCATCTATTGGTGAATCAAAGTAACGACAAACTCGCCAGTTTACCACCACGTATTTGAATAGGACCCCCGATGTCCTGTTGGCCCCGAGGTGACTTTTTGAGTGAAACCAGGGGCACCATAAAGAGGGTGAAAGTTACCATGATAACAAAGGGAGCCTGAGTGATTGGAGGGGGGGCTAAAATATTGTAACATAAATGGATTGGACTGGGTTGGGGGCCCAATATCTCTAGCCGAGCCCCTGCCAGAACTAACACGCCCCTGCTTGCAAGTAGACAAGCCTGAGCATTATTAGCTCAATCACACACGGGTGGTACCAGCCACGGGCCGTTTGCAGTCTGTTTACCTCTAACGGTGTCTTCTTTTGTTTTATTAAAATGATTAATAAAACGCGTGCAACACGCCCCGGTGCGTCACAGGATTGACCGGTTAATGGGTTTCTCAGATTCACTCCCCGTCTGGTTGAACGGGTCTCCTTTCCTGCACCTGAATCCGTCTTTTATAAAACAACAACAATAAAACAACCCGTTCAGCTCTTTAAAATAGCAGCGGATCAACGCTGAGCGGTATAATGTACCCGTAAGGTTTTACTGAAGCGAGCCGCTATACGCGGACTGCCGGTACCTGCGCCGCAGAGCGCGGAGCCAAGCAGCTGGGAGCGGTGTGGGTGGCAGGCGAGTCTAGGGTCGCATCCAACCAGTTCCATGTTGTTTCGTGAGCATAACTGTATTTCTTCCTTAGTCCTTCTCCATGAAATGACCCCCTTTGCTCTTCTTTGTGTGTATTTAAGCTTAGAAAGAACCCCTTTCCAGCGCTATGTCCCTGACCTTTCTGTTTGTGTATTATACCCAGAAAATGCCTAACACCCGCGATAAGGTCCACAGACGACTTCAGCGTTACTTAAATAACTTTAATAGCTTCCGTTCAGGCAATACAGATTGAGACGGTCTTTTTCCAGGGTGGCATCGTTCTTTGCCATTCCTTATCACTTATTATTATTATGTTATGTTTCACTAGTTGGCTTTCCGCTAACGTCTCCATGACAGAAGTCCCCGTCAGATGTAACGCACATTCACATTCGCGCGAGTGAAGCCCGAATTACCCCCGTGAAAAACCAGCACAGCATTACGATTCAGAAGAAAAATAAAAGTCATCATTAACGGCAATAATGCAGCCAGTGGACACGTACTGTACATCTTATCACAATACACTGTAGGTTTCGTAAAAATGGACAGGGACATAATTTGTTTTCCTATTTCACATGCTAAAGAAAATACAAAAGCATCTTTCGACTTAAAAGAAGTTAACATTCAAGCGAGAAGCAAACGAAAATAAAAACTCAAAATAGTTGATTTGTGTATCCATAATACAAGGCATCACTCAATTCATAAATTATCAACGTTTCATTGCTTAACTGACCTTTACATCCAAAACTTCAAACGATATTTTTACCCACTGCTTTAATACAGTTGGACGTCTTACTGTTACTATTCAGGTTAAATACTTTCAGGTTACAAGCATATACCCTGACCCATGGACATACAAATAACAGACAGAGAGCGAGCCACTGTCCTGCATCCTGGCTGTTTTGTGACGTATTACCAGTATAACCGCAGAAACCTGCCACTGAAAAAGTCCAGGTGGAGGGGAGGAGAGAGAACCCTCAAAGCGGTTCTGGATCTCAAGAAACAACAACCTCATAAAGCCACTTCTGTTAGGCGCAGAGCCCTCGGGTGACGGCACAGCCCTCACTGAGTCACCAGGCTCCTTTTCAGTTTGGGTTGGAAAACATCTCAGTTCCCTCACTGACAGCACTGAGTAAGCACTCCAGCAAACTGTTGGCTGCAGGTTATTTAAAAAGGCACTGTTCAAAAAAGAAACAAAACAAAAAAAAACAACAACGCGACCATCGCTTATGTTAAGTTGATGCACACTGACGAAGTGTAGAGGGTGAGTTTCCTTATTTTTCTTATTGTCTGGTATCTTTAAAAAGATAAAGTGCGGCTCAAGGACTCAATAAAGGCCAGAGGTGGGAGAACACAGGTTCCGTGATATCTGGGGTGCATGGAAATCCCAACATACAACGAAGATGCAAGTATTAGCATGGAGCAGTCCGTTATCAAAGATTACACAGACAGCCCAAAGCTCTGAACACACACAGGGATTAGTGGTGTGCTGCGTAGCGGTGTCGCCCCTGGATGTCCCGCCGGCTCTGTCATGATGGCCTCATTGGCATACAGTGCAGATCCTCCCGAATGGCACTCACACATCCTCCAAGTTTCTGTTGAACATCCAGGGGAGAAGAATCTAACACAAAGACTTGTTGCGAACCTTTGGAAACAGCTGAAGAGAAAAAAAAAATTAGTAAACTGCCACATGATTCTAGTTATTTGTTATTAATAATAATACTGGATTTACTGGTAGTAGCAGCACTAATATATGACTATCAGTAATACTTCGTGGCTATATGCTAAAAAATCTCTTTGCATTATATCTAGTTTTCCATCCTGCTCTATAACCTGGTCGATAGATCTGCCCCCACTGTTTGCCCTTCCACTTAATGGTTATGCTCCGCCCACATTCTTTAAATAGTTTTAGGTGGTCCAATGGGAGCTCAGTGGTAGGACTAACACAGCTGCCTGCAAAACACTTGTGCTGATATCCCCCACCTGCTTTTCTGCATCTACATGGGGGCTGACATCTTTACACTGGCCACACCGCTTACCCCAAAGTAATTGTTGGGGACGAATCCCTCTCTCCCGCAGAGGGAGGCACACCACCAGTCACCCTGCTCTGGCTTCTGCAGGATGGTGACCATGTCCCCCTCGCGGAAGCTCAGCTCGTCCGGGTTCTGGGCTGGGTAACTCCACAAGGCGTACAGCACTCCGCTGTTGTCTACCCCCATGGCGTCCTCCACGCCTGATAATTTGCACATGTAAGAACGTCAGTCCGCAGCGCTCGAAGTGCCTTCCGTAAAATGCTCGCAAAGCCAGTGCTGTGGCCTCACCTCTCAGGAAGCCTTCGCACTCCTCAAAATCTACTGCGAAAGGGTCACACTTCTGGGAGGCAGTGGCTCCGTCGCTTTCTGTGACTGCCATCACAGCAGCGCCGTTCCTCACTAGGTACTCACACAAGTGTAGGTCATTGCAGGAGGCAGCGCAGTGCAGGGGGGTCCTATCCAGGGGTATAGGAGAACAGAGAGGATAGGTAAGACGAAGTGGACGTGGACATCTGGACATTTACACCTGGGTCATTTAATACTCTTACACTCAGTTAGTGTGAAGATTGTCATAAGAAGTGCTTAATGGGAGATGTATTTACCAGCCATGGCTGTCTGGGGCGCTCACATTGGCGCCGTTACGGACTAGGAGGTCCACAATGGGGTTGTGTCCCCCGCAGATGGCATTGTGCAGCGCTGTTATACCCTCGTCGTTGGGCTGACTGGGATCGGTCATCTGCATGACACACACACAAGGGCCAGTTACACAGCATTCCTGGCATTTTGTGCACTGGGATGCTTCTTCACACGAGTCCTTACCTCCTGGAGGGCTTTCTGTACGGTCTCCAGTTCCCCGACTAAGGCACCGTCCAGCAGAAGCACCAGCGGGCTGAGCCGGGCCCGGCGGCCGGGTGTCTTACGCTCCCGGTTGCGCTGCCTCAGGATAGAGTTCAGGCCCTGTGGCATAGAGAGATGCCAGTTCCACTGAATCACATATTGATGTTATTAGAGACTGTACCATTTTCTAGAAACCTGAACCACTACAAGTGCTTGTTTTTCTTTTACCTTCTGCCCTGCAAGGTCCCGTGGGGGTGACACTGGGGCCAGCGGTGTCATCGATTGGTCCTCATCCTCGGAGGAGCTGTTTGAGTCGCTCTCTAGCTCCCCCTTCAGTTGTATCTTTTGATCTCCTTTCCTGCGCAGAAACCTCTTGATCATTTGTTTATACTGGCTGGTAGGCTGGGTGGGGGGCTTCTCCACAGGCGAAACCTGGTCAGAGCCTCTCCGCCTGAGTGCCCTGGGGACCTCAGAAAGGATGCGGAAGATCTCAGACATCTCCACCGTCTCTGGAGCCACGACGGGTTGCAGACGCGTGGGGCTGAGAGGTCGGGGCACGGTTTCTGCCTCGGTCTCTCCCGCCTTCTCCCCCCCTGTCACAGAGGCTGCTCCATTTTGAGACATCCGAGTCGTTGTGGGCTCCAGTCTCTCCAGTTCAGCGTCAATGTCATCAGGATTAAGGACTGTGGTGACGGAGACAAGCAGACAGCCAGTTATAAGGGAATTTGTCCTAAAATAGCGCTGCATACGGTCTGTCCTTTCTTGATAAGTTACCTTCTCCGTAGATTTCAGGCTGCCTCTGCTCAGGAGGAGTAGGTAGAGGCAGGTAGTCCTGGGGGAGAGGCAGCGGAGGCTGGTACTGGCCTTCCTTTCCATGTGGGTAAGACCTGTAATGCATGGGGTAATTCGGGTTCTGGAGGCGCATGATGATGGACAGAGGGATGGGGCGGCTGCGGCGAGGCTTGCTGAGAGCAGGTGGGATGGAGATCCGAGAGATGATTGGCTGGGGGTTGTAGGTTGAGGAACTACGGGATGTGAGGAGAGGGGAAGGGCGATCGGGCGTCCCCGAAAGCGACACGCCACGGGGGAGGGACATGTAGGTGGACGGGAGCTGAAGAGCATAAAAACAAGGGTAGTTTCGTTTAGAAAATGCACGGCAATGGCAACAGTTCACGGCAACATGAACACATACCTTTTTGGATGGTGGGGCCGCATCCAAATTGGTCTCCCTCCAGCTGTTGTTTGGCACCGATGGCCTAAGCCAATCGGCTTCTGTAACGAGAGGGTCAGATGTCAGCTTGGGATGGCAGTAGTATGGTTAGGGCGCATCCGAAATTGCATACTTGATTGCTATGTAGTAGGTGAAATATAATACGCCGATGTTTGAATTGTCAGTATGGATGAGACAGAAGGCTAATGGTTCCCGGATGGCATACTACATTTTGCAAAATTCCGAGCGTGCAACCGATGAACACTACGCTATCCCACATGGCCGCTGGAGCTGCAACCTTGCTCAGAAGTGTGTGTCAAGATTGAGGGGGAAGTAATGTCTCTGTACTAATAGTAGAAAACAACACCCAGTTACTTAAGTTGACAGGAATATGTATTTTTCCCCCCATTGATAGCTTTTACCAGTTTGTATATTTTCGTCGGATCAAGGTATATCAATGGTCTAGGTCAGGTAATTTGCAAGATCGCAACCACAGCGTGTCCAAGGGAATGCATCCTGTCCTCATGCATACAAACAGTACGTACTACATTAATGGTCGAGTAACAGGTTTTCTGACGAAATTCAGTGCATTCTGCTAAAACATCACATGTCGTCATCCACTAGACTCACTGTCGTAGGTTTGGTGTGGTTTCCGCTCGTATGAGACGTCAAGATCCGTCTCGTTCCACTGGGCTGGGTTTTTTTGTCTGGGTATGATGTCATCTGACCAATTGGAGAAGAGAGACAAATGCAAATTGCCAGGCATGGTGACACACACACACACACACACACACACACACACACACACACACACACACAATATCTTTTTGGGGCTCGCTCATTCATTTCTATGGGGAAAATGCTAATGCTAGCTATGATAACCTTCACCCCCACCCTGCCCTAACCGCAACCATAAGTAACCAAACAAAATACAAGAGTCTTTGCATTTTTAGTTTTTTCCATTGCAGTCACAGATTTTTTATAAAAAAAAAAAAACGGGTATTCATCACATTGTGGGGACATTTGGTCCCCACAAGGTAAGGTATACCTGGACACACACATACACAGGGTGGTTTGTGAGTGCTTGGTGTGTGAATCCTGGCACAGCACAGCTCATTCAGATCAACCTGGCCTGCCTGACCCCCAGACTCACCTTCCATCCGGGGGGACATGAAGTTGCGCGGCAAAGTGCTGGAGGCAGATGGGATGGACTGGCGAGGGGAGGGGCTTCTGTCTCTCCTGAGGCTGCCCTCAAAAGGAGGTCCAGCCCCAGGGGGAGGCTGCAAAGTGATGCGCGGGGCCTGGACGTGGGGCCCGAGGGGGGGGATCTCGTCCACGTAGCCTGAATGGCCGCGTGGTGCTTGAATCGGACCGCTGGAGTACGTGGGAATGTGAGTGGGGGACACACGCTGCTGAGTTTTAGGCGAGTGGGTCGGGAGGCTCAGGTGATCGCCGCTGAAGCTGGAATCGGTGAGGGGGCGATTAAGGGATGTGAACCCCCCCTGTGATGGGAAGAACCTGCTGGGAAAGCTGGGGGATGCGGCAGCATAGGGACTGCTAGCTCCAAGTTCCGCGGAGCGACTGCTAAAGCTGGGTGTGTACTGAAACCTGGTTGCGTACTGGGACTGAGAGCCAGGTGTATACTGGGAGCTGGGCATGTAGTGGGAGCTGGTTGTATACTGGGACTGAGGGCTTGGAGAATACTGGGAGCTTGTTTCATGCTGGGATTGAGAGCTGGATGAATACTGGGAGCTTGTTGTGTATTGGGACTGAGAGCTGGGTGTATACTGGGAGCTGGTTGTGTACTGGGATTGAGAGCTGGGTGTGTACTGGGAGCTGGATGTGTACTGGGACTTGGAGCTGGAGGTGACAGAGCAGCTGGTTTCTGGAGCCTTCTGGGGGATCTCTTCAGGGAACAGAGATTTTCCCTGAAAGACCACCAAAAACAAGGTTACCTCTAAGGTGAGACATACCAACACCATGATTGGCAACTGGGAAGCATTTAGGTGCATAACGTATCACTGAAGATAAGAGGAAGGGGTCGGGGGGGGGGTCCACATACCTGACTACGGTCCACAGTAGGGGAGCACTCCTGGAGCAGACTGTTGAACTCACGGGACAGCTCGTCTGCTGTGGCCAAGGATGCGTTGAGGTCTTCGTTTATGCTCTGGACTGCAGACACACAATCACACACACACACACACACAGTCACACAGCAAGCCACTTTTCATACCTTAACTGCAGGAAACAGCGGGTGGCTGAACACTCACACATCATGCTGGTAAATCCAACTTGCGAATGCATGGCCTCTGACACTGTTCGGTGGCTCCTGGGTGTAAAGTTCCACTTCTGGATTGTTTTCATGATGTTTGGATCATGTGGAGAAAAGAAAAAAAAAAGCGTGCAACCGTGCATATTATTTGCCTTGTCCGGCATGGCTCAGTAACATGGGAGAGGATTTGCTGTCTGCGATTGTTTACTTTCCCTTTGAGCAAAAAAGGAGCGGTGTACGCGTTCTAAAGGTTTCTGTTGCAACAGCAAACCAGTGTCATGTTCCGTCATCTTCAGGCATGCTCCGACACCTTTGCCCTGCCAAATTTTAATTATTTTTTAAAAAATCGCATACGACTAGCTGTCACCCATATGCAGGAAGTGCACTTACAAAGTCTGTTACCACGTGAGCTTCAATTTCATTCTTAGAACATCTGCAGTCTCCTGGAAAGGTAAGGAGTGAGGGTAAATATCGAAAAAACACTTTTGATTAACAGCCTGGGTGACAGTTTCACTGGCAACCTGGATCCAGTGAAGTTAGTGAAATACAGTCAGAGGTCAGGAGATGCTCTGGGGCAATGAGCACAACTTCGTGATTCAACATGCAGAGCAGGTGTTGCAGAGTAATGAGACACACTATGAACAGATCTGATTGACACTCAGACACCGTCTGCTGGGACCCCCACTGGAAGTTCAGAAACCTCCAGGCAAAGGAACAGTCACCAGCAGAACATCTGTGCTTCATTTACTAGGCCATGGCAAACTACATCATTAAGTGTCTGTGATGGACAAAACAGCAAATGGAGGATAGGTGATGCTCCTCCGCGTTGGGAATAGGCACAGCCACTCCTACACTGACAAATGAAACCACTGAACCCCAGGAAGCCATGAAGAGCACGCATAGGCATCTGGAATTGGGTATTCAGTGGGATACCGTCCAATAGGAGCACATCCAGGCCCGGAGTGGCCAATGGGGAGACTCAGGAGAATTTCTGGTGGGCTACTTAACTGTTGTGTTAGTCAACCAAATAATTTGACAAGTTTAAAATTGAGCTGGTAGGAAACAATTTTATAACTTTAAAATTCTATACTTTGGAATGTTTACCAGTTTTTCTCAGTTCTCAGGCTCACACACAAACATTATAGACGACTGCTCTGTGTAAAGAAATGTGCGAATTCACTGCACACGTCACTGTGATTTAGAAGTGAGTGAGTGCAGTGCGCAGTTATGGAGGTGCTTGCTATCGTTAATCACTGGAAGTTTCTTGAACGATGGATGTTAGAAAGATACCAGACGGGACTGACAAAGTCAGACTGTTTAAAAAGTTCGATATGGTATTTATTATTGGTTATTATATGTATATAAACTCAGCAAAAAAAGAAATGTCCTCTGACTTTCTGGAATGTAACGCTCATTCCTTCGACGATAAACACGAATCCGTCCATCACCCCTGGTGAGACA
>JABFEB020000036.1:5003191-5032501 GCA_019775895.2 Stomatorhinus ivindoensis | reverse complement strand
ATGGTTAATTGAACATGCATGGAAAACATTGTTTAAACCCTTTACAATGAAGATCTGTAAAGTTATTTGGATTTTTACAACATTATTGTTGAAATACACAGTCCTGAAAAAGGGACGTTTCTTTTTTTGCTGAGTATATTAAATGTCAGTAATAAATATATCCGAATAATAAGACTTTTATCAAAGATCATTTATCAAAGTTCCCCAGAGCAAAGACAAAATTGGCTGGTCTTGGGCATGAAACTCCAGGTCTGAAAATGAGTGCGACTCCATGCCTGAACACATCTGTAACTATTCACTGGTAACAAGAAGAACTCTTAAGCAACCTTCTCCTTCGGAGCCGTTCGCAGCTGGATGGAGATGGCCGCTTCTCTGTTCCCTAGGCACAGCGTATAATTAAGTGCTTTTTTTGTGCACGCGACCTCAAGGGAAGTTCACTGTCAGCAACAGGGAAAGGTCTGTGATCACCAGTAACATGTAGAAGGTACATATCCTTCCTTGAGGACTGCATAGAATTGTGACACTTTATTAATCCCTGTGGAGAAATTCTCCCTTTGCCTACCCCATCTTGCTCTCCATGAGACACACACAAAGGCGAGAGCAAGCTTGGAGTCCCAGTTCAGGGGAAGCCCCAGGAACTGGGGGTTAAGGGCCTTGCTCAAGGACTGACATGCGACTATTTTGCTGAGGTCCAGGCTCGAACCTGCAACCTTCTGATCACAGGCACAGAGGCCTAGCCCGCTGAAACACACACCTCTCACTCCAGGATTTGCCAATTCCCTTCTGGTCTAATCCCTGTCCGATGTAAACTGAACTGATGAACACACCTTGTTTCTTGGGGCAGACTGACTTCAGAACAGGCAGTGCACATTCCAAAACACACCTGGCTACTTGCTACAGGCTTTGACCTCCATGCCTTGGAGCGAGTCACCAGCCAATCGATACTGCAGCCCGCTGAATCATGGGAGCTAATCAGGTGCACTGACTGACACCTTGCTTAACGTAATTCTCGCCCACCCCTGCTTGAACATGAAGCAAATTGGGATTGTGGGTTTGAGGGACATCTCCCTCCCTTACTGTGGAAGTTCGGCAAACTGTTGAATCACAAAGGCTGCAGGGATGTGGTAAATTACAGTACTGTGCAGAAGTCTTAGGCAGTCAAGGGAAATGTTTAAATTATCTTCTACTAAAATCACTCCTATATTTGCAGCAATGGTCCAACAGACCCCATGTATTGATCACTAGCACAGCAGGTACAGTTAATCAATACATCATCGACTTCTTTAAAATTATTTTATAAATTAAGTGCCCTGGATGTAAAATGCAACAAATATATGGAACGGTTGGGGGAGGTTTGGGACCAGAATCGATGTTCTAGCCATCCAACAAGATATCAGTACGTTTTAGAGAATAAAAGAAATTCTTGGTAGCTTGTATTGTTATTCTTCATTTGCCTATGTTCTAGTGTTAAATTGTGTTTTTGTTAGGAGCAAATATAAACCTACTACTCAGATAAATAGCTTTAAACATTTCCTTTGACTGCTAAAGACTTCTGCACAGCACTGTAGACACAACGCAGATCAAAGGACATGAATGGCATAAGAGCACATCGTCCTCATCATATTCCACTAACACGACTGCTTCTCGTATTTCCAGCTTCTCCCATACACATCATGGCCACGCTGAACTCCTTTTAATCGCTCATTGTTTATGCACGATGGTGTTGCTAGAGAGCGCCCCCTCCGGTTTCCTGGAGCTCTTCACTGATTATTTTTGACTCGTGTCATGACTTGCTGTGCAAAAATGCCCACACCACTGCAACGACTGGCATTAACACGGGAATCTCCCCAATCAAATGATAAGGTGCTTGGTGTGGAAATAACCTTGTCTCAAAAGGTGTCATTTCATCTACCAGAGGCTGGGAAAAATGCTTGTATACTCCAGCCTCAGGCAGATCAATGTTCCTCAATGTACTTTCAGCGTCTTCACGCCCAAACGCTCTCTAGAGAGAAAACTTAAGACGCTATCAGAATGCTTTTGATTTTTGTCGGTTAAAATAACAATCCGGTATATAGTTCTGACTCTAGGCTGGTGGTTTCCTAAACCATAATTAAGAGGGTGAGGACTTGCTAATGTGACCTCTGACCCCACACACCTACACACACCCCTCAACGTCAGCGCCCATGAACTGAAATAAGGACCATCTCAGCACGAAAGACACCGGAAGCCCCACCTCGTTCCTCTAACTATACTCACGGAGCAACAACAACAGGATCCTGCTGAAATTTATTGCAGTCTGTCTGTAATAGTTAAACCACCCTCTCTCAGAAAACATGTGCTCATGTCCTCTGGAAAAGCCTGAGGATGTGGTGACAGTGTCATGGTTAGTCAGGGAACTTCTGAGTGGTGAGCAATCAACCATTCAAACTGCTGCACACGATGAAAATACAGCTGCGAGTTAATGAACAAGCCAATAAACACCTTATCTACCAGCAAACAAAACATTAGATTGTAATTACACTAAAACTCTGTGACTGTCATATTGGCGCAGATTGTCACAGTTTTTCCTGGGATCAGATCCTGCACAAATCATATTTCAGGCACTAAGCTCTGTGCACACACCCACACCAGTTACACCCTCCATCCGGCACTCCTAACTCACCCCCACCCCAAACCATGCCCTCTCGAAACCACAGCACTCCTGTCACCATAAATCACTGGCACCTTCCAAGCCACTCGGCTTTCCGATAGCATGTGATTGAGGAATCTCTCGAGTCTTCACA
Organism: Stomatorhinus ivindoensis; assembly: GCA_019775895.2. Classification (NCBI taxonomy): domain Eukaryota; kingdom Metazoa; phylum Chordata; class Actinopteri; order Osteoglossiformes; family Mormyridae; genus Stomatorhinus; species Stomatorhinus ivindoensis. Next base: position 5,029,718 of record JABFEB020000036.1, on the reverse strand, counting down.
ATGGGAAGGTCTGGAATTCCAGAGCGGTTACACAACATGTCTATTATCCCCACCGAGGGCTGCGCAAGGCCCTAAAGCTCACACATGCAGCGGCTGTGGGGGAGAAAATGGTCTGGCATCAAATGCAGATGAGATGGTGGGGGGGGGGGGGGCACCAGGACCCCACAGCAGACCTCTACCAATTTCAACACGCATCCTTTCTTTTGTGCCACTGCAAAGGATGCAGTGCAGGATTTCTGGAAAGCTGTGATGCGGGACAGGTGAATAGGTTATAGTGAGCTACAAGACAAGTCTAAGCACGGTAAACAAGGCAATGTGGACCAGCTGGTTTGGAGAGAAGCCACTTCAGGTGCCCTACAAGCCGGCCCTATACTGAGCGAGACACTTATCACAGCACTTGGTATCTCGACCTCGGCTCCCACAGCTGATAGCTGCTTTACTGGTTACCCGCCGCCCCTGCTACTCCACCTGCACACAAACCCTCCCTACAGCCTGATGCTGAGGACAGGGATGGGGGCTCTTTACGATGAAATCAAGGAAATCCTTGACGTGTGCATTAAGCACAGTGTGTTAGAAGAGATGGTGCGCAGACAGAAGAATGGGAGCGCCGTGAGTGGTGGACCAAACCCTAAATGAAAGCATGAAATGTGACTGTCACCTTTGGGGACAAACCTACATAAAAGCCGCATAGAAAACACACTGGTCGACGTGGAAGTGAACTGTCTGAGAAATGATATAGCCTAGACAAGCAAAGCAACATATGTACACCAATACACAACAGATACTTGTTCAGTGTGTGATTAATCCTGAGCTTGGCAAATATCTGCGATTACGCAACATGCTTTTCTAGTGAAATTCACATATTCTGAAGACTGGTGCCAACCAAAAGTAGTTCTACTGCTGGGAAAGACTCACGTGATGATAGGAAAATACATACAGTACATATAAACATACAGCTGGCATTCTGGCAGTCTTAAGATCTGTATATGTGCATGTGACAAAAATCTTAAATCTTGAACACGCACATATAAAAATCTAGAGAATCTCATTCCAGCTGTAACACCATGAACCATGGGTGACTGCTGTATAAAACTGTTCTCACTGCAGTATCTAGCAATACGTCTGGATATTTGTAAATACGTATGATCGTTTATAATAATAATAATAATAAATCATTAACAATGGTATCATAATGCCCTGCTGCCATACAGTATTTTGTGCAACTTGAAAGCACAATGTGGTTCACTTTTGCTGACATTAAAACCTGAAGTTTTAATACATGTGCAATTCACATGTAAATACAGTTTTGAATACTGCACAGAATAACTGTAGGAGACATACTTAATGATGTTGCTGACTACCCGGGTGGTAGTTTTGCAGGTCAAGAAGCCTGCCAGCTCGCAAAAAAACTACAAAATACATATATCAATTTCTACGTCTACATAACATTCTTATACAAAACATTATTTCGGCCTTTGTCCTGTCCGTAGCTAAAGTAACGAATAAATACCGAATCCCCTCTTTGTCCTGTCCAGCGCAACAAGTAAAATCGTTTTCATTCGAACCACGAAAACATCTGATTTCCATTAAAAACCTCCCAGTCTCTTCCTATGACTCCTTCTTGCAGGCACTCGCCAGTGTGGTAGAGCTAAAAAAAACAGCTAATTAAAAGTGTTATAAACAATCATACTCGTACGGAGACTGCCATTTTTGTGCGAACATCGAATATGCTACTTATTTAACTAAAAGTAAATTTATATTATGAAAACAACCCGAAAGGAAAGCGCATTCTTTCAGCGGAATCTTAATCCAAGCTACGGAGGTGCAAGACGTTCAGTGTTCAAGCAGAAAATTCTCCAGGCTTACCCGATCGGAAATCCGCGATCCCCTCCAGTTTATGTCACTCCGATTGATCCTTTTTCCAAGTTCTGCGAAGTGAGTTATGCTGGTGTCTGACGGAGGCGCCGAGGGCGTCGTCGGCTTCGCTGTTAATGCGATTCAGTCCAGCCCACTGCGCGGTAACTGGATCCAGGTGCCGGAGTGACGCGGCTGGCACAGGTAAGTCCTCCGGACCCCCTTCCCGCTGCGGGCCTCATATGAACTTTTTATATCTTCACACATTCGTCTGCAGGTGTTCCGGGTAAATTCAGACATTTACGACATTCTATCCACATTGGCATTAATTTGTAATGCATACTCTGAAAGTTGCAGTGCCTCATAAAATTTAACAACACGCTATGAATAGTTATGTTTTTTTGCATTAATCAGAATAAAGGAATGTTCAGAATTGAGTGTATAAGTCTTTCTATAAGTCTATAAGACTAATTACTTATAAATTATTTTAAAGGAATGTTTTACTCTGAAGTAGTTTTCGTTTGAGTCGTTATTCATATGGGGGGATGTAGATTGCTAGTTGTAGCTAAAGCTACCAGTCATACATTTTTAAAAGCATTGACAGTTTCGGTCCGTAGGACGTGATAACCATTACAGTACCGTTAAACTACAATGAAAATAGAATGAAAGTATACATTATTAAGTAGGCGTCATAAATATTAATTAGGCGTCTGTTTCGCTTTTAACCCTCTCTTAAACCCGCCCCCCGTATTTCCGCCAAGATGGTTGTCGGTGCTTTTCCTATCGCCAAGCTGCTTTACTTAGGCGTGCGGCAAATGAGTAAGCCGCTCGCTAACCGACTGAAAGCGGGGGCTCGAAGAAGCGAGTTCTTCAAGAATTATGTCTGTCTGCCTCCGGCACAGCGTAAGTGAAGCTGTAACTTTTGAAGTGGATATAACGCTATGTCCTGTAAAATAACCCAGGGGTAGTTATGGATTGAACTGTAATAGAAATGGGTACGTAAGCCAGTAAGGACCGAGCTTCTCTGAGTTAGAACCTATCAAATATCTGGATACTGAAACTTTCCTTTCATTGGTCATTTGTTATCTGGTTGACATTGATTTACACCAATTGGCAGGCCGTGTCTGTTTAAGGGGCTGGCGTTTACGCTGTGAATCGACAAATAATATTATACGAGGATTTTGGGGCGTTATCCCTATGTCATTGAACATAGCTGTTAAGTGAAAGTGCTATTTGCTGTTGATAAAAAGAAACCAAAAATAAGACATGCTAATCCGTAATATCCAGATTCTAACAGTGACTTAGTTACCCAGAAACATCATATTTTAGACGCCATATTTTTAACACGGGTTGTTATCTGACGGTAGCGTGCAGCTTTGGGTCATTTTACAGTGACTCTAAGTTCATGTTACATGTGGCTTTATTTATTTTGACCGTGTGTGGCTCACCGTTATAGGAAGATCGCCCGGCCGATATCGAGGTTGCTCCGGGGCTGTTCCTGCTTTCTCAATTGTACGACGCTTTGGATAAAAGCTTCTGTCAAATAAATTAAAATGTGTCCTGTCTGTAAGTGTCCAGTGGAAAGTATTGTAAATAAACGTTTAAATAAAAAGAAGAGAGAATGAGTGAGACGTTGTCAAAGCTTTTTGCATGACATTGTTTATTAAGTATTTTGATAGAACTCACAGAAAGATCACTTTTCATGCAGTTTATCACTGGATCGAGATGAGGACCAAGATGAGGATCATGGGATTCCGTGGGGCTGCAATTAAACCCCTAAATGAGGAGGCTGCGGCTGAGCTGGGGGCGGAGCTTCTGGGGGAGGCCATCATCTTCATGGTTGGTGGGGCCTGCCTGGTTCTGGAATACAACAGGCAGACGGCGAACTCGCGCCGCAAGGAGGAGGAGCTAAACCAGAACATCTCTGACCTACAGACACAGTTAGCCGAACACAGGCTGGAAATGGAGATTCTAGATACTCGACTGAAGGAGGTCAACCGGGTGCTGATGGCCCTACCTGCCCCCTCTGGAAAATAGTGGATGTATTCCAGCAGCTTGGTATGCAGCTGGTGCAGTACATGTGTGGTGTTACTATATCTTAGTACAGAAGCATCATTTTTCACATATGGCGCTCTCTCCAGCTCTCTAAAAAGGGACAGGGGAACACTGCCTTGTGCTTTGGCATGTCACAAAGCACACAGGAATTAAATGTGTCCATTTTCTGTTCTTGCCAATATCAATATTTGGTTAATGTCCAATGCAGCAAGTTGACCAGTAATTTATATTAACTTGATGTGAAGCCAATTTTAACTTTATCGTGTCAGTGTTTGGTTCATTTTTGTTCACTATATTTCAAGGCTTCATGTTTCTCATCATTGTCCGAGACCTCGCCAAGATCTACATGCTACCAGCATGTCCTCATGTGAATCTCACAGAATTTCACTGATAGTTTCACTACCTGGGCATTCTGATGAGTTTGTGAACACTATTAAAACGTCATTGTTGAACACTTTGGCATGACATTTATTTGATAGAAAATTACATGCTTTCTGTATTTTTATGTTGGAGATGTGCATCTGTTCAATTGCATAGTTTCCCTGGGCTGGATTTCTCAGTTAACCTGGGGATCAGGTTAGTCCATGCGATTGTGAGTAACCAAGCCCTTATAAAACAGGGGAATTTCGCTGGTAATACTGGTAATTTTGTTTTTAAAAAAATCCAGCCATTATTATAAGTTGTCATCCTTTTCAAATATTTGTTGGGTTCATATACAGGTATTGGGATTTCAATATTAGGATATGTATTTAAAACATTTCCTCTTGATTTACGGAATGGTGTATGCAAAAGGTGACCTGTAAATTAATTATTGTAAAATAAATTATTGTTTGATAAGTTTTCTCTTTGTACTTTAGCATCCATCACAGTTAAACACTGGGTTGCAGGTTGACCTATATTCTCAAGTTTTGGGAAGTTATGGATTTTCTCAGCAGCTTCACCATGCTTTCAGACAACCTGGGACAGTTCACATTCTTGCTTCCTCTCAGCTCCCAGTGCACATGTACCAGGTATTTGGTGTTCCTAATTGGCTGGGAGGGGAGAGGGAGCAAAAACGTGGACTGTCCGGGGTTCCCCGAGGATTGGGTTAGGAAACACTGCTCTAGGGTTTACAAACTACCCCAGTTATAGCTAATTTTTTGTAATGGAATAATGTAGATTTGCCATGGGATTTCTTACGTGAGAGTCTGAAAAAGTGAGTGTCACCCCCAAGGATGTAACTTTGGGGGGGGGGGTTGAGGTCCCCACTGATTCATCATGACAATATGATTATTGGGGAGGGGGGTTGTATTGGCTGGTTCTGATTATTCTGGGTGTTACACCCCCTACTTCCCATAATTTACGCCCATGGTCACGCCCGATGCTTGAGAGTTGGTAACCCTGCATGTCTGTCTTCGCAGTAATTATAAAACTTTTCTACGCCCAACCAAATATTTGAGTTTGCCCGAGCAATAAAAGACCCTTCGTCTTCACCTCCTACATGGTCGTAAATTCCAAAGTTTGGTCGACAACAGCTCAATCCGTGACGGTAGTTCATTTCTTTGGCAGAAGGTAGGGGGCGGTAATGGGGCCGAGGCTGCTTATCGCGTCACCATTACGCGAATGAGGAGCAGCTGTCGGACACGTCCAGTAGGTAAAGTCCAAAACACGCAAATATCCGCTTACTCACTAACGTACACAGCTTTCAATTATGGATGTTGATTTGCAGGTGCATATGCTGAATTGCGGGGCTGGTCTGTGCGTTTGCATCATATCCCTTAGTCATGCAGTTTGATGCTGTATCCAGGATGCTAGACTGCATCAGTCTGGGGTTAGTGGTGGGGGAGGTTGATATTAAAACGGGGATTCTGCGCGTGATGCGCCAGCGTCACTACGGTATTAATCCATGCATAGATTGTTTAAAACCGACGGACGAAAGAAGGTTCGTGTCTCGTCTGACGATGCGCCGATAGGCTGGAATGGGTTAGCGACGGCGCCATTCCTCTGACAACCAGGTCTTAACTAGTCGTCTGATCCTTTAACCAGTCGGCATGAGTGGTGTGGACGTGAAGAAGCACCCGGTAAACGAGCTGAAGGAGCAGCTAGACATCCGGGAGGCTTCCGCGGAGGGAGCGGGACTTAGCGGCGGGGATCCTGGTTTCGCAGTGTGTCGTCATGCAGGTATGAGAATCCATTTAAAAGCACAAGTTTGACAGCTGTAAAGTGGGTGCGGGCGGGCCGGGGTGTGATTCTTGCGCTAAATCCTCATTTAGAGAGCTTGCCTTCTTATCTGATTGGAGTCTGGTCATCTGTTTAGTATCTTCACTGTTCTTCTTGTATAAGATAAGGAAGATGAAAATGAGCACCTAGAAAAGGAGACCGGGCAAGGTGGAGAGATTAAGGAGGAGGGAGGTCAAAAGTTCAACCCTCACATGGGAGGTTTCGATCACGAAGCTGGTGAAGAAAGCCTGGAGATTTTGGGAGACCATTGGTCTAAACCAGATGTAGGGATGCATCCTGGTCAGCAGCCTTGTAAGTTCTATATTGTTTTGCATCATAACTGATCATGATGGTATGTTGCTTGTTTTTCTTCTTATTTATCAAAGAGTGTTACATATTCAAAGCACTTTCCAAATGCTCCACCTTCTTAATTACCCATAAGATCTTTAATATGCCTCCGGTTTAAAGGTAGATTAGTCACATACTGAGTACGCAGGCAGTCGATGACACACAGTTACACCAAACCCTTTCTAACCTGGTAGGGAAGCCAAAACCAGGGGAGTTCTGAATCAGAGTGCATGGGACAATCTGAAAGTCCTCCCAGAGATGTGCATGCCTCCAGAAACAATGTGAGGTGGATGTGTAAAAGCAGATCTGTGATGTACACTGCGTAGGGTTTGACGTGAAAACAGTGCTGAAAACAGAGGAGGAAGAGGAGTCTGGGCAGGCAGAAGAATGTCATGAAGCACGGGGGTCGGTCGATGACTGGGAGGAAGAAGAGGGCACCAAGGAAGTGCGGTATGGCCGCAAGAGGCCGTACAAGGAGGACAGTGCACACAGCTACTATGAGCACTGTGAAGACAAGAGGTATAACTCCCAAGTCCCTTTTGGGGGCCTCAACCCCAGCGCCTTCCAGTTACAAGTACAGATAGTCCCCAGGTTACAAACAAGATCGGTTCCATGAATCTGTCTTTAAGTCAAATTTGTCATTAAACTGGAAAAATAATAATACAGTATGTAATAATAATTATACGGTAAAAATAAGGGTAACTACATACTGTACTGTATCTCGAGCCAATGAACATCCGAAGCCGCGCAATGTTTTCATGAGCGTCACAAACTGGCATTTGTGTTTGTTATTATGAACCATCTTATTTAACCCAAGTTTTGAATATAGTAGACATTAAGGCAGTCTGTTCGTGAGTAGGAGTTTTCTGTAAGTCTGATGTTCTTAACCCCGGGACTGCCTGTATTTGTAACCAGAAGGTGCTGGGGTTGAGGCCCCCGAAAAGGACTTGTTTGACTGGGTTATGTAACATTAAATAATTTTGGATAAATATCTCAACTGAGCAACGGCCTGATCATACCGCCCTTGGACTGTCTGTCTCACAGGTCCCGGTACCCCCCCCCTCTGGCGGAAGAGGACGAAGATGACTTTGATGACTCCCTTGTTACTATTGACACCTGTGAGTAAGGCTGGGGGTCTCGTCCACTACCTAGGCATTCGACAGCACAGAGCGGAGCTTTGGTGTCAGGTGTGGCTGGTTTAACAGGCTCCAGTAGTTTGGTTATGAGCTGTAAAGTCAGACAACAGCAGACATTTAGTCAGATGGTTATTGCATTACTCAGATACTTCATTGGAATGGTCTACATTTTATAGGCTGTGTTCTTTGTGGAGTGGAATGTGTTGACTTATTGGGGTGGCTATATATGACAAATGCAAGAACTACACCTGCTTATTATCTTTTTTTTATCGCTTTTCTCATGATGACTTGTGCTGTTTAAATGTGGGAGGACTTGATAGGCCAGGTGTGCAGAACTCTCTCACTGTCTTCCTCGCCAGTCACATGTGTCCAGTTGTGTCCTGAGCTGAGTTTGCTGCTTGGAGGATGGAGGAATGTTTGAGCTGTGTTGGAGGCCGGCACCTTTTTTCGATGTTGCCGCGACTGCAGACGTCTGCGCTCTGAATGTGCGCGGATCTTGTCTTCCCACAGATAACTGTGATTTGCACTTCAAGGTTTCCCGTGAGCGGTACAGTGGCTACCCGCTGACCATCGAGGGCTTTGCGTACCTGTGGTCTGGAGCCCGGGCCTCGTATGGGGTCAGCAGTGGTCGCATCTGCTACGAGATGAAGGTACCAGAGAGCACTGTCCTCGAGTTGCCCTGGCATGACCGGGTCGATTCTCCGCGCTTGCCGTGTCAAGCTGAGACCCTCCTCGGCACTTTTCAATAAAGACGTTCTTAACTGTGGTGTTTTCATGGCTTGAAAAGACCTCCTTTCTCTTCGTGCAGATAAATGAGGAAATTTCAGTGAAGCATTTGCCGAGCAGCGAGCCTGACCCTCACGTGGCGAGAATAGGCTGGTCTCTGGATTCGTGCAGCACACAGCTTGGTGAGTTGTCCATTGTGGGGTCCCCACAAGGTCAAAATAGCAGGTTGACATTGGGGAGACATTTGATTCCCACAAAGTAATGTATACAAGCCGACACACATACATGCACATCTCCAAGTGTACACAAACATTGCTCACCCTGAGACCCGGAGCTCCTGCAACCCAACAAGTAGAACATTGTGCTAACAGCCCAAAGATCATGGGTTTATGTAAATGTTACATGCTGTTTTTTTTCCCCTGTTGGCTCTCAGGTGAGGAAGCTTTCTCATATGGGTATGGGGGAACTGGGAAGAAATCATCTAACTGTAAATTCGAGGATTATGGAGAAAAGTTTGGCGAGAATGATGTCATCGGGTGCTTCATAGTAAGTGCTTTTCTTGCACCTGCATCGCCAGAGTTCGGAGACCCCGCCGTAGAATTTCCATCATCTTCCCTCAGGACTTTGAAAGCGGTGACGAGGTGGAGATGGCCTTCTCGAAGAACGGGAGGTTTCTAGGTGTGGCCTTTCATGTGGCAAAGGCAGAGCTTGCTGGACGGTCGCTTTTCCCTCACGTCCTCGTCAAAAACTGCGCTGTTGAGTTCAACTTTGGCCAGCAGGAGCAGCCTGGCTTCCCAGCCCTAGAGAACTACACCTTCATCCAACATGTCCGGCTGGGGGACAGGACGCGGGGCGCGGTTGGCCCAGCCACCAGATCTGACTGTGAGGTGAGATTGGTTGTCTTCCTTCCTCTTAATTGGGCACAGCCAGATCTCTGCAGTTCTGAAGGGCCATTGCTCTGGACTTGACAGCTTGTGGTCCCTTGTCTTTAGATCCTGATGATGGTGGGCCTACCTGCATCAGGGAAGACCACATGGGCCATCAAGTATGCTCTGGAGAACCCTGAGAAGAAGTACAACATTCTGGGAACAAACTCCATCATGGAGAAGATGAAGGTGAGCTTGTTGCTTAAACTCAAATCCCTGAAGGGTGCTTAAATTCTTGACTCTGACTCTCTATCCAGGTCATGGGTCTTCGTCGACAGCGGAACTATGCAGGGCGCTGGGACATCCTGATCCAGCAAGCCACACAGTGCTTGAACCGGCTGATCCAGATTGCTGCTCGCAAGAGGCGCAACTACATCCTGGACCAGGTATAGCTCGGTCTTCCTCGGGTTGTGGCTGCGATTTGTAAAAGGATGAATTTTTCAAGGATTTTATTTAATTCTGGTAGAACAAGTCATGCTTTGAAAATAAGATGTCTGCATTGTAAGAAGGAACAAATGGGGATAAACCTAGACAATTTTAGGGCCTGTTTGAACATGTATACAAAGGTAGGCCAGGTTTAGAGCTCTGAGGGAGGTTTGAGGTTATTTTTTCCTGAGGTGCTTGTGCTGTCAAAGGCTGGTAAATACCCTCCTGGTATGTAATGTGTTATAGAAACTGGTTAGCTTATTCAATATTGATTTATTATTGTTACTTACTTTTTATCACATGTTGTCATCCTGAACTTGCTGTAGCAATTTACTACTCTGTGGTCTTCAGAACCTGTATAATTAACTTTCATTGGGTTTGTTGCATAAAACAAGGTGGCCAAAAATATGCCTGAATTTAGGAGCCTATCTAAACAGCTCCTGCTGCTTTCTTGTCACTGTTGCCAGACGAATGTCTATGGATCGGCCCAGAGACGGAAAATGCGCCCTTTTGAAGGTTTCCAGCGCAAAGCTGTTGTGATCTGTCCAACTGAGGAGGACCTGAAAGAACGAACAGAAAGGCAGATCGAAGAGGAGGGAAAGGACGTGCCTGACCACGCGGTGTTGGAGATGAAGGGTAGGAAGCTAAAGGCAAACAGAAATGCCCCCCATCCTGTATATTCATGTTGGTCATTCTGTTTCGACTTTGAAACACCTGTGCCGCTCTCACCGTACTGTCTCATTTCCTGTAGCGAACTTCGTTCTCCCTGAGTCTGGTGACTTCCTCGACGAGGTGCTGTTTATGGAGCTCCAGCACGAGCAGGCCGCACTGCTGGTGAAGCAGTATAACGAGGAAGGCCGCAAGGCGGGGCCGCCGCCTGACCGGCGCAACGAGGGCCGGCAGGCCGGTTACCGTGGTCGTGGCGGATACCAGCGTCACGAGAACCGTGGCGGGCCCCTGGGAGGCTACCAGAACCGCGGCGGGGGCTTCCGGGGGGGTAACTGTCCAGTCTTAATGTGCCTGCGCGCGTTCATCACTGTGTGTGCTACAGCTAACTGATGCTGTTGTTTCTGTTGAAGGATACAACTGTGGTGGCAACCACCAGCAGAACCGATGGAGCAATCACCGGGACAGCGCCTCTGCTGGCTACGGACGCAATTATTCTGGAAGCTACAGTCACAGTCGACAGGGTCCTTACGCCAAGGGAGCGTACAGTCAGGTGAACATGCTGCATATATTTCTAGGCTAACAGTAAAATGCATTTAAAGCTGTCAGATCCTCACTGTCCTCGTTGTTATTTGCAGGGATATAACCAGGGCTACAATCAAGGCTATGAACAAGACAACTACAATCCTGGTTACTATGGCAGCTACAGCCAGTATCCTGGATACGAGCAAAGCTACAGTGAGCCTTCAGCACATGCCTACAATCAGCAGCCGAACTACAATCAGCAGTACCAGCAGGTGTGGAGGGGGTTAATTGCTGTCACCCAGCTTCTTATTGGTGACAGTGCAGCTTGTTCTTGATAGGTTGACAGCCCAGTCTCCCCCCTTTCTCTCTGCAGTACGCACAACAATGGCAGCAGTACTACCAGAACCAGAGCCAGTGGAACCAGTACTACGGCCAGTATGGCGACTACTCCAACCAGGGCTCCCAGGGCAGTCAAGGTGGGCGTTAGCCCCGCCCCCTCAAGCCCCGGGCCAGCATTCCATGGGGCTGCTGGCATTTCATGGGCTTGCTCAGCCCAGGGGGTGTTTCACAAAGCAAGATTTCTCAGTTAGGTGGGTTACCTTAAGCTAGAAATTGTGATTATCCAATAGGAATGCTTCTTACTTAAACTCTTTTTGGACAGTCATGACTTCTAGATTAAGTTAACCCATCTAACTGAGAAATCTTGCTTTGTGGAGCACCTGTGTCCATCTGTCTTCCGTGTTCTTGTTCCTCCTCCTTTGTGCTCCAGACTAGTCACGGTTCACCCCACGCTGTCGGCGGGTTTGCTGTGCGTTCGACCCCCTCGGGCTGCAGTCAGGATGGGACATGCCCACTGCTCTGCCTCTCCGTCTAGCTCCTACTCGGTTCCACCAACTTTGCCCTCGAAACGGCAGCTTTGGTGTCTTTACAAATAATGACCTCAAAAAAAACAAGAGGAAGGAAAAAAAAAACAGCGTAGAGTGTGACCCCCCCAGATAGTGGATGTGCAAGAGGTGGAAATTTTAGGTCCAGAAAGTAAAAATCCGGAACAAGACTTTCCGCCTCTGCGAGCCACTCACACGGTGACATCCCTGGTATAGTGGCAGCAGACGGCAGCCATTCCAGTTGACCTCGGCGTTCCAGTCCCAGTGCGGGAGCGACCGCCACTGTCCCTGATTATGGAGCGCCCCTCTCAGATGCGTTCTGTCTTTTGAAGGTTAAGTTCATTACTGAGAGCGTGGCTCCAGGCCCATCTTCTGCTGCACTGACATAGATAGAGGAATGTCTGTAGTGGAAATTCGCAGAGTCAAGCCTGTAAATGAGTGTATTGTGAAGAAATTAACCCACAGTTGCATCTTTTTAACAACATAATTTATGTCAGCAATATATGTATCCAGGGGTGTGGGATGGGCATGGATACCCTGGCAGATTCGGGGGGGCCGGGCATTTTACAGGGACCCTGGAATACATAAAATTATTAAATTATATCATGTAAGGGACGTGGGAGGGGGCAGAATGTTTAGCTACACCTCTGTGTATATATTTATATATATATATATATATATCACTATTCCTATATCACAGTTCCCATGATTTTGAGTGTTAACTATTGTTTACTTGTTTTGTGGTAGTTTTGCGTTAAATACTAAATCTATTAAATGTGACATTATTGCCGTTTGCTGTGTGTAACTTCAGTCTGGATGGGCGAGGGAGGGGTCATGCCCAGGATCAAGCAAATCCCCCAGCTGCCTCAGGGTTTACGAGGTCCAACCACATTTTTACACGCATTCTGCACCATCGTCATACGAGTTCGATAGAAATGCCACAGACTCGTTCTGGCTCGCTGACAGTGTATTACTATAACACCATAGTCCACTCACTCTTTACTTAATCACTTAATCACTAATCAATCTCTCAGGAACTTCTGGAGCACAGCACCTCAGTACTTCTCCACCTGTGACAGCATAGCTTATCCTGGTCACGGAGGACTTTGTGTCCGTCCCAGAGTGAAGGGCACAAGGCTGGGTAATTTATGTACATAATGGTAATTTTGACTAACAAAGGAAAAAAGTACTAACACTTTATTAAAGTTAGCAAAAAAAAACATCAAGATAATACTGGATTTAATAAGGCAGGGAAAATGTTATTTGTTTTGTAAACAAATATACAAAAACTGTTGAAACAGCGTGAGGAGAGGACACCTCATCTGAAAACTACAGTGACCATAAGTCCACAGTGACTTGGTCTACAGCAGGCCTGGGAAAAAGAGGGAAAGGGTTATGGCACAAGGATCTACGAAAGCTTCACTATGCCGGTGGGGGTGGGGGGCATTTCATGTCCCATGAAAGTTACAATAGGCTTGTTAGATTTTTTTTTTCACCTCCATTTTTTTTGAAAGACCTACATTCTGAATCAGTTTTCCGCTTGTTTTTTGGAGAGACTAATTTTTGCGTGTTGGAATAGAAGTATCATATTTGTGAATATTCATGGTACTTGAACATAAATGTTGCCTTTTTCTATTTTAACGATCATGACGGCCAGTAAAAATTGCTCTGTGGGCTGGCTTTGGCCCAGATCTGTCCTACAGTGACCAGGGTCGCCCACAGGTTCTCATTCATGATGGTACACCAGTGATGCGTTGAGAAATGTGTCCACGGTTATGAGTCAAAGTATTATGATGTTCGGGTAACATGCGGACAGGTCAGTTATTATATAATTTAAGCATATAAAGTGGGTTGCGCATGATTTTGACATTTTAAATATTAGCGTTAGTCAGGTTGAATTATAAACATACTTTTTAGGTTTAGGTCTATTATGACATTGATAAAAATAATATGCTAATGGATTTCAAGAGTACAGTAATATTTCAGTTATTGCCTAATGTAGAAATGTTTTGAAATTTAAACTGGAAATAATTAAAGAAAAGTTGTAAAGGGACAACAGACGCCAAGAGAAGGCACTGCAGACAGTCACCACCCAAGGCCTGTGAACCACTACTACCTGCAACATGAGATTCAGTAGAAGTCTTGATTCCTTCCAGCCGTGTAAGATTCTTCCTTTTACATGAATGGCTCTTCTTACACAAACATTTCCATGTCATAATACTAATGAGCATTTAGCTACCTAAATTTGCCATTGTCCTTTTTACTGAAGAAGGGGCCCAAAGTTACTATGCTCCTGCTTGGGTATGCAATGTGTCTCTTCGGCGTACAGGTGGGGGCCCTATTGATGGTGAATGCTGCTTCCGTCATGGTCCACAGTTCTCACCTGATCTTGTTTTTTCTTGAACCTTACTTTCTCACACTTGCTGGGGTGATGAGCCATAGTTTGTGGGGCTCCGCTGTCCTCCTGTGCCTCAATGGGTTTTGCCCCAGTAGCAGGTGGAGGGTTATTATGTGGGGTCTATGAAGAAGTTCACACTAAGAGCTGAATCTGGAAGGAGCAGTTTGGACCCCATGAGCAGGTCAAGAAAAGGGGCAGACTAATGGGTTTGAGGTCTCATGGTAAAACCCAGAGCTGTGCAAGGCTGGATGTCAGGGCTGCTTGTGTGCTGCTGTAGGGTTCTGGCGAGGGGGCAACCCTACAAGAGGTTCAGCTTGCTTGGGGGATGTGTGCTGTGGTGACTATGACCTCTGCTCTTGTCCTTGTGCAAGTTCAGCTCCTCCATCTTGTCGAGTAGGATGGCCGGAGGCATGGAGCAGCCCCGCGGCCTCTGGGGGGCAGTAGAGAGCTGCTGTTGCTGTCTTCGCTTCAATTCCTGGAAGATGTAAGACACAGCTCTTTCCTGGGGGAAGGGCTGGAAAGGAAGACGGTGTGACCTTAACAAACACTTCCCCTTCCAGGGATTCTCAGATTGTCCTGCAAAGACCCAGCCTGTCTCACCTCAAGGCTTGAATAAATGAACAAGATCCACAGTCCTGGATCACCACATTTCCTATCTCCATACCAATCAGGACCAAATATGAATCTTTGGTTACCTTATCTGGAGTGGACCCTGAGATCAGTCTGCTTTCAGGGAGCCCAGGAGTCCACATGCCTGGCTCTGTCTGGGTGGACTTTTCCAAAAGCTCAGTGCTTTCTCCATTTTTCTGCGGCATAAAGAGGTCCTCAACTGTGTCTCTCCCCTGGCTTTGAGGGAACGGGTAGGTGTCTTCCTCGGAGCCTGATAGGAAAAATATTACCAAGATTACGAATCTTCACTGGCTGAAGTAATCAACCGGCAGGGCAACAGAGATAACTCACACCAGCTGTTTGCTTTGGCCTTGACATCTGGGGTGGCTGTGCAGGGACAGGACCCCGCAGATGTCTTGAACCTCTTTATGCACTCCAGGCCCACCTGATTCCGGCAGTGCCTGTGGCAGTTAACTCCGCAGTCTGCCACAGAGGGAGAAACATGGTATCGACCCGCAAGACTGGCTGTGCACTACATTGTGCTTTACAATCGTGCCAGAATGTTCCCAGTGCTGAGAGGGCAGAGCTATGGGGTAATTTGTGGTCTTACCTTTGCAGCGGAATCCTTGTTTCATAACTCCCCACAGCTGCAAGAGAACAGAAGAGTAGGGTCACCGGCCAAGGGGGACCAAGCCTGATACAGGCAGGCATTAGACACGGGGTTCATACTTACGAAACCTCCACAGGTGTCGCAGAAGGTCGGCTTCTTGTAGCTCGTCTCGTGGAAGTTGTGTTGGAAGTTGAAGCCCAGCTTGGCGCACACGGACATGCCCCTCAGGAAGTAGGAGGTAATGTCTTCCCGACTGATTTCCCCTTCCCTGAAAAAAAGGGAGAGGGAAAGGGTTATGGTACAAGGATCTACGAAAAGCCCAGGTGGTATGACCTGGACATCCCTGACTGATCCCGTTACGATGCCATACTTTAGGACCATCTGTTGTACCCATTACCTGTCACTGTCGTGAGTGCAGAAGGAGAAGGGAAAATTGGCAGCTATTTTCTCAAAATCCTCCATGGAGATGTAGCCATCCAGATTCAGGTCGTAATTCTTCATTATTGACTGCAGGGGGCGACAAACACATGATTTACAGTTTCATCTGGTGTACTCTGAATTGGGGAAAAAAAGTCAGCTACTGTCTTTTCTAAAGTGTCAAAATACTCCGCATACTCACATCAACCATTTGCTGGACATGTTTCGAGATAGTTTCTGGATCCAGTTGGAATGTCACCTCTGATCCCCACTCTGCGATAATAGGGGGCTTAACTGGAACCATGGCCTACAGAAACATGTAACCACAGATGTAGCATGATTCCCTAATCTACAACATGGGCTTAAATGCAAAGAGGAAGGAGGACATCTCTCAACCCTGACAGCCAACCTGGACTTTAGGGTTCCTGGGTTCCTTGGTGTAGGATAACTCATAAATTTCATCCTCAGTGTAGTACAGATCCAAAGACAGCTGTGGACAAGCAGACATTTTGAAAAATCAAATAACAGAATATGTATATAACTGGATAGCATTTCCATAATGAAAATGAGCAGCTATGCTATAGCTTTGCTTGCAACATTCCAGTGCTGGAGGTGACATCGCTCTCTGGCTATGATGCAAACGCACATATTAGCGTAGCGCTTCCTTGCCGCTAAACCACCAGCAGGTAACACTGCTGCCCGGCCATGATGCTAATGCACATGTTAGCATAGTGCTTCCCCACTGCCCTACTGTTAGCAGGTAACACTGCTATCTGATTATAATGCTAACGCACATGTTAGCATAGCGCTACTCTGCCACCTCACCATCACCAAAGTGCTGCCCAGCTGTGATGCTAACACACATGTTAGCATTGTGCTTCCCCGATGCCTTGTTGTCAGCAGGTAACACTGCTGCCCGGCTGTGATGCTAATGCACATGTTAGCATAATGCTTCCTCTGCCTCACCGTCAGCAGATGCAGGAGGTCCTTGTTGGGGTCGAAAGGCGGTGTGCAGGTGTGGATATCCAGCAGCTCCTTGATGTTGCTGTACAGGTGCTGCACTTTACTCAGGTTGATCTTGTCCTCCTCCAGGTAGCTGGGTAGCACCTCATTCAGGGAGATCAGGTCTTTCAGATGCACTCCCAGGATAGGCACCCTGAAGCCCCTGCTCTCCCCGAACACCCGCCGATAGCTGCTGTAGTTGCTGCTGGAGGACAGCAGGTCCATCATCTCATTCAGGATCTATAGCAATGGGGGTTGTTTTTGAGATGGCAAACAGAAGTAACTGTCTGTGCTAGAGCCCCCTACTGGTGCTTTGGTTAAGTGGCAGAGTCATCACAAAGCCTGAGTTAACGTCAGAAACACTGTTGTAAAGCTGTTGCTTACTGTTAATAGCTTTACTCTGTTCTTACTATTTTATTCCCCATCTACATGTCTAAAAAGCCACCCCCCCAATACCGGAGCCCCAAGTTGACCTTGGTGACATCAGGAGGCAGCAGAGAGGTTGTGTCTTTGAGGCGAGAGATGGCGCTGTGACAGAGGCCCCCCATCACTGCCATCAGCGTGTTGAAGTTCTGCAGCACCCGCAGCTTCTGCAGTGTGGGGGTGGGGCGGGGTGGGGCAGAGGGACATTTCATTTTCCTCCTTTCTGCAGATCCTCAGTGTGTCTGTACTGCGGCAGCACCCACCTGAGCCACGTGGATGAACTTGCTGAAGACTTGGGCTCGCTGCGGCGCCGTGTGTTTGCTGAGGATCATGAGCTGCACCCACTGCGAGACGCCGTTGCACAGCATGACTGAGCACTGCAGAGCCGGGTTCCCATGCACTGAGCCGTGCACGATGTAGCTGCGGTAGTCCAGGTGCTGAGGGTGAGAGTGGGCCAATGAGTTCCAGCCGCTGTCTCCACCCTGACCACACACACCTACAATGACCAATTCCACCCTATAATAACCATGCCCCCCTACCCGCATACCCACCTTGACCACTCCCCCACCTTGCCCTGACCGTGCTATGTCCAGCAATGGCCACGCCCCCCCCAACCCGCCCCAGCCCAGCACACACACCGAAACCTTGCAGAAGTGCTCAAACTCCAGGTAACTGAGCAGCTCAGCAATCTCCTCTGGCTCCACATGATCAAAAAGCAGCGAGACCTTCCTCTTCTTCAGGCTGGGAGATGGACACTGGGACGAGTTCACAGGGGGGTCCCTGGGTCGTGGGATCCGGAGACGGAAGGTCACAAAGAGTAAACTCAACCGTAAAACCCCAGATTCCTTCATCACGTCTTGCAGGGACTGTGCCTCGGCGCCACCTACAGGTAGGAGGTGTTGAGCAGCTTGCAGTGAGACTCCTCCCCCTCTGTCCTCACCAGGTCACACATGTCCTGCATCACCCGCTCCAGCTGGGGGTCAGTCTTGAACACCGCAGGAAATAGACTTATCCAGTGCCTGAATGGGGGGCGGGGTTATCAAGTCAGCCTTTTCTTATGAATGAAGGAAGAGCACACTGGGCTTCCGGCATATTGGGGAAAGGCCTACCTGATGAGGTGGCAGACCTGAGATCGTTGCTGCGTCTTCATCTCTGTGGGACACTCCTTATAGGTAACAGAGTCAAGGAGACATAATCATGTGACCATTTGGTGGGCAGAATCATGGCACACACACACACACGCAGGTAGGTGACTGGACACGCAAGAGGATATAGGGAGAGCAGCGTGCGTGCAAACGTGTGCGAAGGCACCACCCAGCTGTGCATCATCAGGGTCATGTGAACCAGGTCTCCGCCTCTGCACAGTCTGCCATCTGAGTCTGCGACACAAAGAATCACACGTCTGTCATTTAAAAAAAACCACGAAACCGCCGCCTTCCTTGCTGCAGGTCACCGCCGGCGGAAGTCGGCACACTCTTCCTGAGTGCCGCATCTATGTTAGTAATGAGCCTGGCGAAATTCGGCAGCCGGGCCAGAGAGCAGGCTCCCATCTGACGGCTCCCACAGGGAAACAGAGGAGGATTGTCTGGGTTGTTTTCCTGCATGTTCAGCCCCGGCTTTCAGTGTGGATTCCTCCCACTTACTGGTGCTTGAAAGATCAGCTTATGTAACCTGGCTGTGGATAACATGGGGGACTGTGAGACCCCGAAAAAGACGGCGGGGGAGGGGTGTGGAATAGAGAGCATGGTGCCCCATGGGGGTAGTGCCTGGCCGGTTAACCCTCGGTCTCCCAAGAGCATGGCCTCACCGAAGCAGTGCAGGCAGCATCGGATGAGCTCCTCTAGGCTGACGGCGTGACTCGGCACCCCGGCGTCGGTTGTCTGCAGCGCCTGCCGGATGTCTGAGGGACTTGGACAAGTCATGCACCTCTGCCGACATTTCGGCCCAGCCATGCCCTCCTTACAGGCCTTCCTGGAATGGGACAGGGGTCAAATGTTACTAGATTCCCACAACTGTACAACGAGGGCCCATCAATAAAGGTACAGGCAAGGGTGAGATTTTTGATCCCATGAAATGATATTATACTGGGCCCCCAATCTAGACCAATTAAAATATGTCCCAAACTTTTTAGGGTACCTATCACTCAAGGGTCCTTGGAATTCTCCTAACTCAGGCAGTCCTGCATTTAGGTCTGCTGTTGGCATCAGATGTGGGATTAACACTCATTTACTTTTGAATCTCTTGTGCCCTATTTGCACCATAGTAAATGCGAACAATGGCCGGGTTGGGGCACTCTGAGTTGTGCTCCCTCACCTGACTGCGGCTTGCACGCTCTCAGCGTGTGACTGTGGGCTTCTTCAAGAATATCTGAATGTGGGTCCCTGGCACCAGTGCCAGTGGTTGTACAACGCGCGTGAAAAAAACACGGCCTCAACTGACGCAACACGATTGCATCAGCGTGTGATGGAAATCCCGCTCGTCCCCAAAGTCCCTCGATGCCGAAAGGTGGCATCAGAGAGCAGCGAATTCAGCCGGCCACCCCCCCCCCCGCTTGGTCTGGCATGGGGTGATTTTTCAGCTGAATTTCAGGCCTCCTTTTTCACATCCTGAAATCTCTGTATTGTGGCTGAGGTGCATTTCGACGGGCCCTTAAGATGTGCCCTCTCACTTCCCCTCGCTTACCTGCCGTCCCGTCCTTCTGCTTTTAGCGAAATGCCACTAATGGTCAGTCTACCTCCTAGCCCATCTGCACATCACCAACCCCGCACCATGCAGGCTACTTACACCGCAGCTGCAACTACCAGCGCTCTGCAGGGCCGGGCCACGGCCCATCCGCAGGCCATAGTACGTATGTGTGTCACGCCTATGCTCAGAGGCCCATCCTCCTTCCTGTCTCCCTTTCTTCACATGCAAATTCCCCTCTCCTTTGATTAACTGATCAATGGAGTCTGTATGAATTCCCCATTTGTGTACCGTGGCCTCTCTCTTGCCCACCCCCCCCCCCACACACAAGCGTAAACATTCCCAGACAGCCTAAAATTGTTATTTACGCCATGAGATGGTATTCTGTGATTTGGATACATACAATGTCACCCCCCATGTAAAAACCATCTGAATTATTGGCACAGTAATGCACATGCACAGACAAACACAGCGACCAAATGAGACAAGTTTGTGATGTCATTTGAGAGAGACACTGTATGTCCCACATTGTCTTCCCAAGATGGGACACTATCTTTCTACAGCTCACCTGAAAGCCTCTAAACAATTATATTTAATTTACTTCAGAAGTACCTTTCTTTGAAAAATATGAGCGGGGCGAACCTGTCACATGCCCAAAGGTGACGCTGCCATGAGGGTTAGGGTTGTCACTGGCGTGGTGGCGCAGATATGAAAGAACCCCCCCGGCCGTGTTTCCTGACCACCACGACACCCACGGTAAGTTCCAGTTACTAACAAGCTGATAAAGCCCTTCAGATAAGAGAAAGACGAGTGACAGAGCGGAAGTGCGGAGGATCACAGTGCGCGGCTGCGAGCGGTCACCTTGCGCTTCCTGTCTCTGAGGGGTAACAGGACGTCGTCTACGTGAATGGAGGTCTGATGCAGGTTAAGCTACCCTCATCTGAGGGGTGTGTTTTTACATTACAGCAGCAGGCACCTCATGGTGACCACCCTTCCACATCAGAAACACAATATAATCAGGATTGTGCAACCAACCCCCCCCCCAGACCTTGGCTTTGTGTGGCTGATACAATTTTGACCTCAGGGAAAACTTTATTCAGTTCCCCTTGTTTTACAGCTGCCGTCGCATTTTTATAAGGTGCTGAATGGTTCAGCTGAATATCCCATGGCAATCCTGAAATCTGATTCATCAAACCTCATTTTTCATTTGACACTTTTAAGTTTTTGTCAGATAATATTCTTGTTTATGATGCATAAATGCAGAAACAGGGGAAAGCACCACTGGTGTATGTGTGTCCGTGTGTCCGTGTGTCCGTGTCCGTGTCCGTGTGTGTGTCCGTGTGTGTGTCTGTGTGTGTGTCCGTGTGTGTGTCTGTGGATTATGTTTATATTACATTGTGGGAACCAAACATTCCCCACAATGTAATAAAAACCTGCTATTTTGACATTGTGTGGACCATTTTTCATATCTGTGAATGCAATCAAAAAAGTAAAAATGCCAGAAATGTCATTCTGTTTGATTACTTGTGGTTAAGGTTAGGGCTGGGTAGGGGTTAAGGTCATCATGTCAGGATTAGAGTTTTCCCCACAGAAATGGAGAATCCTCACAAAAATATAATTATAAACTTGTGTGTGTGTGTATGTGTGTATGTGTGTGTGTGAGAGAGAGAGATAGAGAGAGAGAAACACTCAGGGTTAACCGTCAGGTTGAGCCAAAAGTTCATACTGTCCATGAGTCACTCAGAAACACACCTACCGGTCCGACAGCCAGACATCTGCAGCCTGTCGGGCACACATCCATGTCTGCTAAGTCACAAGCAACCATGGAGAAGACACAGCCTGAGCTGAAGACCTTACGCCGGACATTAAATGCAGCATCTCCTTTTTCAAAGATGTAAGGAAGACAGTGACAGACCGACGCTTCCCAACAGATTCCTGCTCACCGGCTGCCCTGTACCCACACAAATCAGGACAGAATCAGACAGGAAGCCGCACCATGTCTACCCTGACGTGTGTGTGGCACTGGAGTTGGGTACCTGCTCTCCTTACGATTCATCTCAGGCTCCCAGTCTTTCTTCTGCGTCTCCTCCCCTCCAGGAGGGCACCGTCACTCTACAGCTCCATGTCTCGCTCCCTCTTGCCCAGCCTGCCCTGGATGGGTCCAACAGGCGTGCCCCGGTGGAGCCCCCGCCGCCGACTCCCCCAGCCTCCTGAAGCTGGGACCGCTGGCACTTCTGCTAGGCCGGCTGGCCAGAACCTGCTGGTAGTCTAACTCTCTGAAGCAGAGAGGATGAGACCTGCTTGGTGGCAGACGGTCTGAGCTCCGGGGTGAATGGAGCTGGAGGAAAAACTGTTAGACTCTCTTACGAGCACAAGATCAGCGACACTTAAACAGAGGAACTGGGTCTGGGAGATAGAGGAACTGTCATAGTCGTATGTGATGGGGAGAGAGAGAGAGAGAGAGAGAGAGAGAGAGGGAGGGAGGGGGTTAGTGGTAAATGGCAGTAAAGTATACGAGTAGACACATGTACAGACACAATAACCTGCATTTAAAAATACATCATCTGACGAAAGCTTCAGTAGTGGAAACTTCCTTATTTTAAATGGAATTTTATGGGAAGGGAGAACACGTAGTAACTATTGTCACAAGCATGTTGAGAAAATCGTTTCTGCTAGTTCTTCTTAGGTATTATTGTTATTATTATTATTAGTAGTAGTAGTGTTTGCGCCTAGTCTCCAGGAATTTTACCTTGATTATAATGTTACTCTCTCCCCTCTGCCGTTCGCCTCTCACTCTGCCAGTCCTCACCGGTGTTAGGGCTGGATTCCAGTAGAACCAGCTGGGCTCTGGGACTGAAAAGCATCCTTGTTTAGGCAGGAAAAGAAAGGGAGATATAGAGCTGCGACTTATGTCCCTGTAGGTGAATGTGTAGTAAGCAAGGCGTTGTTTCCACACGTGAGTATGATGAATAAGGCGGATTAATCCTCCTAACAGTATTTAACGACTTTTTTTGACGTTCACTGAAAAGAACAACATTCAGGCAGATACAATTAAATATTAATGTAACAATTTTAATAAATTCATTCATTTTTTATTACTTGTAAAGCTTATTTTTTAATCATAGCTCTTACATTTGGTGTTAACGCAAACATTGGTAAACCGGTATTAGGTAACTGGACTTCAGTGGTTTAATAAACACAAATCGCCCCAGCTTTGCATTTCGGTTTTTTATTCAAGATAAACGTTGCAACTGCAATAGGACCAGACATAACTGAAAAGCGCCCAGTCTATTAAGTACGGAGTGCACAATATACTTGTTGTTTTTCTTTAGTAAGCGCACGATAACTACGCGAGCACCTAAGCGGAGCTTTTCTTGGCTTGGCAGGTGAGAACATGGGACTTGTTGAAGGCGCTGGGTTTTGACACGTTTTGTACAGTAAATGTACCAGGTTTATCAGCACTGCCGGAACCCTCACGTCCGGCGATAGGAGCTTACAGCCATGCACTGGCTTTAATGCACAGTCCCACTGCACCATCGCTTTCTCCGTGCTGATTTACAGAAAGCACAGTTCATTACAGAAGCATTTCATTAACTAAGGTCTAAAGAAGCTTTTCGGGGCGTTGGTATTCGAGCAGGCGGGGGAACCTCGGCAGACCAAAGCTAAACTGGATTTGCGGTTCGAGTCGGTGGTCGAAAAAGGGCACCCAGGACCCCGAAAGGGAGGCACTTTTAAATCGCTCGGGCAAAAGGGGCTGGCATTCAGGAGACCCTGCCTGAACATTTCTGCTCTGCACTGGATAATGGAAAAGATTTCAGTGGGAGGTATGTAAGTTTAAGTGGAATTAACTTCGGCTCCTGCTCACTGGATTCGAGACCTCGCTACATTAATTCATTATTAATTATTTGTGCCTTAATGCAGATCAGCATGAAGAGAAACAAGCGCTTCTCTCTTTCAAAAAGTCGCCTTCAGGTCTCTGGGTCATATAGACGGGGGAATGCTGCCACCTCGTGGTAAAAACAAGAATTACTGTTTTCGCGTGCAGGTCTTAAATAAGAGAAATAAGCAGTGGAAAAACTCCATTTCCTAGCATGCATTTCATGTGTTGAGTTAACTTGTGCTGGACCTGCCTTTCTGCATCAGCAGTCACTGAGCATGCCTGCTGTGGAGATGCTCAGTGAAACCTCTCAAAAAGGTAGGGGTATTTCAGCCTGACGGCCAGATTTGGTTGCTATGGGAGATGGAAGAGAGGGTGAGCAAGCTCAGAGATGACACTTAGATGGAGATTTCTGAGGTGAGAAAAAAAACCTGATGCAGATATGCATGTGTGTGCGGGCGTGTGTGGGGACTGGAAAGAGGCGTGCCGGCCTCGCAGCGCCTCTATTCGGTGGTCTGAAGAGTAATCTGAGCCTTTCCCGCAGGCCAGGATCCGCTCGCTGCGTGTTAGAGGCAGCTAGCTTTCAGCTGATGAACAGGTGGACACTGAGACGAAAAGGGGGAGGCTGTGGTTCACGTTTAGTTTGAGAGAAACGGGAGGGGGAGACACTGACAGAGTGTTTAGGAGGGTAGGATGACGAGACCACAAGTGAATTACTGCACCGAGAATATGTCTGATTCATGATCCACTAGCATCTACAGACATCATCACACACAGGTTGTGAGAGTGAATTAAATCTATCATAAACCACCTACAAGGTGCTCTCTGCTGAAGATTAATATGCCAAGATTGCAGAGCCCTAATTTTTCAGAAATATATCCAATGTGTCCATGAGTCCAATGTGTTGTTTTACTTTAGTGTGCAGGGATTTAAGTGTGTGGGCTTTTCTTATTTCTTGTGTTTTTATTTCCACCTGTCTATTGTCTGTATTTTTGAGCTTTTATTTACGTCGAGGATGAAGAAGGTGCTGTTCTACATATTTACCGCCAGGGGGCAAACACGCAATACGCCATAAAGCCGGATTTCTGCATAGGACGGAGCACGCTGTGCTGTGTGTGGCAGGCGATTCTGTCAAGCACGACTGTCGTCCTCTGCGCATCAGTTTAACATTATTCGGGGTTGGTGTCTTCAGCTGTTCCTCGCTGGGGTATCCTAAGCTAGGTTTGCCTCTAGTTGCTCACTGATGAACTGTTCATGGCATCTACACTCATTTAAATTGCAAAGTGAAGTTTTAGGACTTTTTTAGTATTAGTACCATGGTCATTCATTTCCACAGCGTAATATATCAGGTAGTTTTTATATATTCTAAGAGTGAAATGAGCTTCTGTTTTCTTAGCTCCTGATTTCAGCCTTTCTGTTGCAATATGATTCATTCTGCAGCGTTTTGAAAATGTATGAACTTGGACTGCGCTGACTCAGTGGAGCTAAATGATCATAGATGTTCTTGAGTGTCCTGAGAGAGTGAGCATAGTACCAGTAGGATGGGGGTGATTAGGTGGTAGTATGTGGCAATGCAGTACCTCTTCTGCCAAGGTTAAGTGTCATCTCACCTGAGGCACCAGTGCTGGGTTCGAGTACCCACAAAGCTCTGGGGCCTGAAGTCCTCGGCATGCTGTCTGCATGTAGCATTGGCTAGCTGGTATGGAGGGGGGCTGGCCGAGGTGGGGACAAACATGGAT
Organism: Stomatorhinus ivindoensis; assembly: GCA_019775895.2. Lineage (NCBI taxonomy): Eukaryota > Metazoa > Chordata > Actinopteri > Osteoglossiformes > Mormyridae > Stomatorhinus > Stomatorhinus ivindoensis. Next base: position 5,004,216 of record JABFEB020000036.1, on the reverse strand, counting down.
GTGTAGTGGGGGGGGGGGGCGGTGTGGGTGGCTGTCTTACGGCTCCTTGGCCCCTCCCCCCCAGTCCCATCACCCAGGAGCCGGAGACAGAAATCTGTTGAGTGCAGCTCGGCCTGCCACTCCCTCTCTCACAGCCGTGAGAACCACAGGGCGCCTGCCGTCCTCTGGCAGACGTATACACACACACACACACACACACACACGGAGAGTGAAGAGAGAGCGAGGGGGCGACGGGAAAGCGGGGAGGATTTTCTCATTTCTCCCGAGGAGCTGAGTGGAAGACAACCTTGGTATAAGCATGGCAGAGGCACCGGAAGGGGAAGAGGAGATTCAGTTCTTGCGGACGGTGAGTGCCGGTCGGTCTGCTGGAGAGCCACAGTCTTTACGGGATATCGGGGAGGGGGGGCATCAGTGAAGCAGAGTGAAGCATGGGCTGCTGTGATACCCGTCCCTTAAGTGTGGTCAGTCTCGTTTTCTTTGTGGAACCTGTCCGCATCTCCCTCAGTGAATACCCTGCTCCCTACCTACCAGCCTGTGAGTTTTTAAATGCTGAAATCCCAAACTCCACTGGCCTAGATATCGGACGAGTCTGTCTGTTTGCCTTTAGCGCCGCGCTCCATGTGCACCGCGTCTTCGCCTCTCCCATCTGATCCTCCCCTGGTCCATAGCCACCCCTGTATTCTGTGCGTCTGCATTTGTCACTTCATTTCGGTACCGGGCTGGCCGTGTAAATGGCGCTCCGCTGCCGGCAGGCTCCGGGGGAGTCCGGCTGTGGGGCTGGCTGGCTTGCCGATACTGGCTGCTTGGAGACTTCGTGTGTGCGGCTCCCAAGCGTTCTGCCCTGGGCGGACGGCCGTGTGGCGATGCTGGGGGCCTCCGTCGGGGCCGCTTCACTTCTGTCTATTTTTATCATGGTGGCGCAGAGCCCCAGTCAGGCGATGCTAGGGGCGTGGAGGGGACGTGAGCTCCCCAGTTCGGCAGGGACAGCTGGCCGGGCCCTTCTTGCTGACTGTGCCCTCCCCAGC
>JABFEB020000036.1:4959649-4988137 GCA_019775895.2 Stomatorhinus ivindoensis | reverse complement strand
TGTCCCCATCACTGTACTGGGGTATTGGGATCCACACAGACCACAGGATGGGCTGCCCTATTGGTCACAGTGTCCCCGTCACTGCACTGGGGCATTGGGATCCACACAGACCACAAGATGAGCTGCCCTATTGGTCACAGTGTCCCCGTCACTGCACTGGGGCATTGGGATCCACACAGACGACAGGATGGGCTGCCCTATTGGTCACAGTGTCCCCATCACTGCACTGGGGTACTGGGATCCACACAGACCACAAGATGGGCTCCTCCTGTTGGCCACACCAACACCTCTTCCAGCAGCAATATGCTTACAAAGCATTTTCAGACTGACTAGTCTTCCCTCTCCCAGGCCATCCTGCACCAGGAGGGACACATGGACGACGCGCTGTGCCCCTCCCGTTCACAGATGGAGGAATCACAGGCAGCCCGCATGATCTTCAACACCACGGGTCTCTTCACGCAGTTCATCAAGTAGGAGCCCCAGCATTTAGGGGAAACCCAGAGAAACTACTATATATATATATATTCCACAGGCATCCTTCCTCTGTGTTGACGCAGCCTGTGGGATCACGACGGCATCAACACACTTCTAACGGTCCCTTGGTTTCTATTTGCCCTTCTCCTGGTTTCTCAGGGAACTGGATGCTCTGAATCCAAAGAACAAGAACCCCACACCACTGTCTCTGTCTCTGGACCGAGTGGTCCTCTCCCTGCAGGATCTCATCTTCTACTTCAGCTACCCTGAAGATGACCTGGAGCATGAGGAGAAGCAGACCAAGCTGCGCTCTCTCCGTAGCCGGCAGAACCTCTTCCAGGAGGAGGTCTGTGCTGAAACGTCTTAGTTATTAGAATGTTTACTGGCAAAATGTGAATTACCTTATTTTATTATGACACTAGTTTGGCTCATTGGCTCAATTTGGCGCAATCCTCGCAACCTACTGTCTATCTATTTATTTTTCTTGTCCTCTGTGTACTTTGAATGCCGTGTTCAGGGCATGATCACCCTTGTTTTGAATTGCATCGACCGGCTTAACGTCTACAACACGTCTGCCCACTTTGCGGACTTCGCTGGTGAGGAGGCCGGCGAGTATTGGAAGGAGATCGTCAACCTGCTGTACGAGCTGCTCGGTAAGCCGCAAGTAGCCCTAATGACATTTGCATGCAGATTCACGGGTCCTGTTGATGTCTGGTGAGGAGCTACAGCATGCTGTGGTTGTTCATTCTTTCTGTTTCTCTTTTCAAAGCTTCTCTGATCCGAGGGAATCGCTCCAACTGTGCTCTCTTTTGTGATAATCTTGATTGGCTGGTCAGCAAACTGGATCGCCTGGAAGCCTCTGGAGGTACCACCCATACAGTCTTTTCATATCCAGACTTAGCCAATCTTAGCATGTGTTGACTGAGTGAATAGGTGACAATTCAAATTTCATCTGTCTTCCAACTTGACAGGGATTCTGGAGGTGTTGTACTGCATTTTGATCGAGAGCCCAGAAGTGCTGAACATCATCCAGGAAAACCACATCAAATCAATCATCTCCCTTCTGGACAAACACGGGCGCAATTTCAAGGTCAACCGCTGGAATGATCATGTGGTCTACCTCCGCATGCTGATTGGCTTGCCTACACATGCTTTCTGCGTCGCCCACAGGTGCTGGACGTGCTTCGCTCTCTGTGCGTGTGTAATGGTGTGGCTGTCAGGTCCAATCAGAACCTCATCACTGAAAACCTGCTGCCAGGTCGTGACCTCCTATTGCAGACCAACTTAGTGAACTATGCCACCAGGTACATTCAAAAACCTATAAGTATAATTATAGTGTACTTCTTACATGTAACATTATTTTTAAAATGTCATGTAATATTCAGGCAGGGATGTTTTATAAGATCTCTCTGCTGCCCCCCCCCTTAAGTATGAGGCCAAACATCTTCCTTGGGTCGTGTGAAGGCTCCACACAGTACAAGAAGTGGTACTACGAGGTGGTTGTTGACTACGTGGAGCCATTCGTGACGCCCCAGGCTGCTCACATGCGCGTAGGGTGGGCTATGAACATAGGCTACAGCCCATACCCTGGTGGGGGTGAAGGTTGGGGCAGCAACGGAATTGGGGATGACCTCTATTCCTATGGTTTTGATGGCCTGCATTTGTGGTCAGGTGAGTTGGGCTGGCCAGGATTTCTTCTGCATATGACAGCGCACACCGACTGCCTTCCTTCTTTTTTCTCCCCAGGGCACGTCCCCCGCGCTGTGGCCTCACATAGCCAGCACATTCTGGCAGCAGATGACGTCATCAGCTGCTGCCTTGACCTCAGTGTGCCCAGCATCTCCTTCCGCATCAACGGTCATCCCGTCCAGGGCATGTTCGAGAACTTCAATGTGGACGGCCTCTTCTTCCCCGTCATCAGCTTCTCCGCGGGTGTCAAGTGAGGGTCTCAAGAAGTGCGCATAGCAGAGAGTGCTAGAACCTTGTGCATTTAGGAGAGAAGGGATCCTGAGAAGCACTATGAGTGTCTGAGGAGTGGTTCACCGTGTGATAAAGTCTGGAAAAAATTAAGATAAGTAAATAAACAATAATCTCATCCATCTTGCTGTTGCTTCTTAGAGCCCGCTTTCTTCTTGGTGGTCGCCATGGGGATTTCAAGTTCCTCCCACCCCCTGGCTATGCACCCTGTTACGAGGCCTTACTGCCTAAGGAGAGGATGCGTATTGAGCCCGTGAAGGAGTACACGCATGACTTCGATGGTGTCCGCAGTATGCTGGGTCCTGTGCAATCGCTCACGCACACCTCCTTCACACCCTATCCTGTGGACACCATTCAGGTATGGGTGACACGTTTACAGTATCCACCCCTTCTCTGATGGTCCTATCCGCTTTCTCATTTGTTCTCCTCTTGTCAGGCCCTGATAATATTGGCATGGTCACTATGTCTTATCAGATCGTGTTGCCCCCCCATCTGGAACGCATCCGGGAGAAGCTGGCAGAGAACATTCATGAACTGTGGGCGGTGACCCGCATCGAGCAGGGCTGGACTTATGCAGCGGTAAGCTCCAGGTCGCTGGTGAGGAACCAGCAATGATTGTCATGGAATATTCACAATACAATAACAAGAACTCCGACATCCATAGCTGCGATGCAGACATCAGGTCTGTCTGTGTTTCTTCTTTAGTTCCGGGATGACAATAAAAAGCTGCACCCTTGCCTGGTGGATTTCCAGAACCTTCCAGAGCCTGAGCGAAACTATAACCTTCAAATGTCTGGAGAAACTATAAAGTGAGTCCAAGACAAAGCATTAACTGAGTTGCCTCATTTTGACAGCCTTGACCACATGATACCTTCTTGTGATTGTGCAGGACTTTGCTGGCCCTGGGGTGCCATGTGGGGATGGGGGATGAAAAGGCAGAGGAGAACCTGAAAAAGATCAAACTTCCCAAGACGTAAGTTCTGATCTCCATATGGAGTAAAATTTCACTCCAAAGCTAAGGGGTTAAGTGAGAATTGCATCAAAGTCCAAAGCTATGATGCTTCTCCACAGACAGCTGTTTCTCTTCTGGAAGCTCAAGGTCAGGTTTACTTCAATTTTTATTTAAATACTAGAACACATGGCCATATGTGTAAATTAGTGGGAGAACATTTTAAACTCATTTTGAGAAAGCACGTCTTTACACAGCGTGTAGTTAGAGTATGGAATAGTCTCGTGTAGTGCAAGGTAAAACCTTGGGCTCCTTTAAATTAGACCTTGAAATTCTACCCAAATGAGCTTGATATGAATGACGTCCTCTGTAAATTTCTTATGTTCTTATGTCAACACAGTCTTTTAGGGACCTCATGGTGATCTCCTTGTCTTCTGTATCCCATCAGCTACATGATGAGCAATGGATACAAGCCTGCCCCCCTGGACCTTAGTCATGTCAAGCTGACACCCAACCAGAACACCCTGGTGGAGAAACTGGCTGAGAATGGGCACAATGTGTGGGCACGGGATCGGGTGCGACAGGGCTGGACCTACAGCATTGTGCAGGTGCTGCTCCCTTTCTCTTCCCATTTATTGTACTGTGGTGTCTCAATATTACACTTTGTGCTGTCACCGAAGGTCTTAAATGTTACTGAAAAGTCTTGGCCTGTGCAACAGGACATTATGAACAAGCGCAACCCTCGCCTGGTGCCTTACAACCTGTTGGATGAACGAACCAAGAAAACGAACCGGGACAGTGTGTGCGCAGCTGTGAGGACACTCATCGGCTATGGGTACAACATAGAACCTCCAGATCAGGAGAGCAGTGAGTGGTGCTTTTATTTGAACCTCACGGGGCTTCGTACATTTACAGTTATGTGAGCTTGTCCCTTTTACCTTGGTGTTGTCTTGCTCATCTTGAGCCGAACCTGGTATCATCTCATTCACACCGTGTTTGGATTGTGGGATCTGGAATGATTATGTTTTGTAGGGGTTACCAGATCTTATACAGCTACTTGGTTTTCTTAGCGTTGCTCTCTTGGTTTATACCTTTCTTGACTTTCCCTACATCTCCTGCAGGTGGCCATGGTGTGGACAATGGGCACACTGACAAGGTGCGCCTGTTCCGAGCTGAAAAGTCATATGCTGTGACCCAGGGGAAATGGTACTTTGAGTTTGAGGCTGTGACAGCTGGGGAGATGAGGGTGGGCTGGGCCCGACCCAGCGTTCGTTCTGACATCGAGCTGGGAACAGATGAGCTGGCTTTTGTTTTCAATGGGAACAAGGTCAGACTTCCATGCCCACCTGTCCATAAATTAGAAGTCTCAGGTTATCTTCATTATGACCTTCTGGATTATTGTTTTTTTTTTTTGTTCTCACCTGCCTCCAACAGGCTCAGCGATGGCACATTGGCAATGAACCTTTTGGCCGTCAGTGGCAGCCGGGTGACGTAGTAGGGTGCATGATCGACCTGGCAGAGAGGACTATCATGTTCACCCTCAACGGGGAGATGCTCATAAGTGACTCTGGTTCCGAGATGGCCTTCAAAGAAATTGAGATTGGGGAGGGTGAGAGAAAGCAGATCAGATGCATGTCTAAGGCAGTGGGTTCAGATGGAGACGGATGGGGAAGCAGCAAGTACTTGTTGACCAGAGATGTTTGTGCAAACTTCAGCTTGGTGACTCCTCTTTCTTTTAGGTTTTATCCCTGTGTGCAGCTTGGGTCAGTCCCAGGTGGGCAGGATCAACCTGGGCCAGAATGTCAGCAGCCTTCGTTTCTTTTCCATATGTGGCCTCCAGGAGGGTTTTGAGCCCTTCGCCATCAACATGAAGAGAGACATTACCATGTGGTTCAGCAAGAGTCTGCCCCAGTTTGTTTCTGTGCCAACTAACCACCCACACATAGAGGTCTGTGGTCAAGCACGCATGACGACATGATCCTCACCCTCACATTTTTTCCCCAGCTCTTTTGAATTTGGTATTTCCTTTCTCCTTCTCTGTGACCTTGTAGGTTTCTCGTGTGGATGGGACAGCGGATACTGCCCCCTGTCTGAAGCTGACCCACAAGACCTTTGGCTCTCAGAACGCCAACACAGATATGCTGTTCATGCGGTTAAGCATGCCAGTGCAGTTCCATGAGACCTTCAAGGTTCAGGCGGGGGCCACACCCCTTACTCGTGCCCTCACCATCCCAGAGGATGAGGCACTGGAGGTGGAACCTGATTCTGAGTATGAGGTGCTGAAGAAGTCAGCGAGCCGCAAAGAGCAGGAGGAGAAGGAGGCTTCTGTGGCCAGGGAGGTCCCCGGTGTCAAAGCGGAGAACGAGAAGGACGTCACAACAGAGAAGGTCAAGAAGAGAGGGTGAGAAATAAATCTATAACTAGAAATAAGGAAATGCAGAGAATGGCAGTGGTGTTTTCAGAGAGGAATGGAGTTGGCAGGGTGAGTAGGAGCATAAGAGTAGCTGATCATGGCAAATATTCTGTTTTTAATAAAGGAATTTGCTAGAGTCTTGAGGAGAAGCAGAATTTTTAGCTTTTTGGCAATTTTTATGGTATTTTTCTTCTCAGGTTCCTATTCAAAGCCAAGAAAGCTGCAATGATCACTCCCCCTCCTGTGGTACCCACAATGCCCCGCTTGGTGCAAGATGTTGTCCCAGATGATCGAGACGACCCAGAAATTATTCTCCACACCACCACGGTCAGCCATTTCATATTTACTCTTCCCACTGAAATTGGACCACCACGTGTGGCCAGTCTCATCAGAATGTTAGTGTTCCCCAGGAACAGTCCAGGCACTACAGCTCACACTCCTCCTCACTTTCCCCGTTTCTCTGTAGTACTACTATTCTGTGAGGATCTTTGCCGGACAGGAGCCCAGTGGCGTGTGGGTGGGCTGGGTGACCCCTGACTTTCACCAGTACGACCTGCACTTTGACCTCAATAAAGTGCGTTGTGTCACTGTTACTGTTGGTGATGACAAAGGCAACATCCATGGCAGGTAAACATAGACACCCACACACACACACACAGAGGTTTGTAATTATAGCTTTGTGGGGACTCTCCATTCATTTCAATTTGGAAAATTGTAATCCCAACATGACGACCTTAACCCCTACCCAGCCCTAAACCTTAGCCATAAGTAACCAAACAAAATACAAGTATTTTGGCAATGAAACTCGATCTGTGCTCACTTCTACTGGTGTTTACTTCCTGCCCTTTTCCAGCATGAAACAGAGTAACTGTTACATGGTGTGGGGGGCGGAGTTTACCAGCACCCAACAGGCCTGCTTCAGTCAAGAGGACCTGGTGATTGGCTGCCTGGTTGACCTGGCAACCGGGCTGATGACCTTCACGGCCAATGGGAAGGAGATGAATACCTTCTTCCAGGTGAATAGGGAGAATCCCGGTGACTCTGGAAGTGTAAGGGGTGTTTTTGTACAGAGGATCTCAGTGAGCCTGTGATGCGCATTTTAGGTGGAGCCCAACACCAAGCTGTTCCCCGCCGTGTTCGCCGTGCCTTCCAGCCAGAACATGCTGCAGGTGGACCTGGGCAAGCTGAAGGTTGGCACCTCAGGAGCTTTTCTGTATTTGTGGTCTGTCGTTTTCTCATTCCTGCCCACACTACAGCTGTTCTTCAGTGTCAGTGCTTGTCCCACTCTTTTCATACTTTTTCATTTTGTAACATGTTGATTTGTTTCTAATCGCATCAACTGTAAGTTGTTTGTACTAAAAAGCAGAATGGATATAATAGAGCTTCCTCTTTTGAATGGTGACCCGCGCTGGTTTTGCTCCTCCTCCCCTCCCTCCCCAGAACATCATGCCAATCTCGGCCGCCATGTTCCAGAGCGAGCACAAGAACCCGGTCCCGCAGTGTCCCCCGCGCCTAGACTTCCAGATGCTGACGCCAGTGATCTGGAGCCGAGTGCCCAACGGCTTCCTGTACCCCGAGGTGTCACGGGTCAGTGAGCGGCATGGCTGGATGGTGGAATGCACTGAGCCGCTCACCATGATGGCACTGCACATCCCGGAGGAGAACAGGTCTGTGCATGCTGGCGCAAGGCTGGGGGAGGGGCGATTGATGGTGCTTTAATTGTCTGGTTCAGCGCCTGTTTCAAGTAATCACTGCTAAAGCAGTTTTTCCTAACCTAACGGGGAAAGAACTAAGCGATACAGGGCTCTGGCGCTCCAGGACTGGAGTTTGACATCTCAGCCATAAAACATCATCCTGTCTCTCTCTGTTTGTCTGTTTTGTCTGCTGCAGATGCATCGACGTCCTGGAGCTCTCTGAGCGCCTGGACTTGTTGAAGTTCCACTACCACACCTTAAAGCTGTACTGCGCCGTGTGTGCGCTAGGCAACAACCGCGTGGCACATGCCCTCTGCAGCCATGTGGATGAATCGCAGCTGCTGTACGCCATCGAGAGCACCTTCCTGCCAGGGCCGCTGCGCAGTGGCTACTATGACCTGCTGATCAGCATCCACCTGGAATCGGCCAAGCGCGCGCGTTTGCTGACCAATCGGGAGTTCATCGTGCCTATGTCGGAGGAGACGCTCAGCATTCAGCTGTACAGCGAGGGCCACGCCCTGCCCGGGGTGGGCCTCACAACCTGCCTGCGACCCAAACCGCACTTCTCGCCAGTGGGTTTCGTGAACACCGACCCGGACGTCTACACCCTGAGCCCTATAATTCCCCTGCAGGTAACCGCTTGGGCGGATAGACGGCATCACGGCATGTTGGTCCAGATGGGAAAAATGAAAGGAAACTGCTCAGATATAGAGACGTTTAAACTGCTGTTTCAGAGGGACAGAAAAATAATCACAGAAGAGGCAATTATCGATTGTTAATTTACCGTGGGTTACAACAGGTATAGAAAGGGTTTTCATAGTTTTTGAGTTCCATAGTTTTAATATCATGTTTTGCCTGCCGCGGAGAGCCAAAACAATCCAAGGACCCCATGTATACGATAATTTTCATGTACATTCATATAATAAAGATTGGTTGATAAATTACGCAGAGTAAGACATTACTAATATTAAATACAGGAATAAGTGCATTGTACATTATTATAGAGTACAGACAGTATATACTGCCTGGATTGAAAAGGATTCAGACGTTTTAGCCTAGTTTTCAAAAATAGCAATGAAAAAATATTGTGTCAAATGATAATGGAGCAAAATCATGCTTTTTATTCGCCTCAAAGGACGAAGGAACAATGAAAAAATAAAGGCTACTTGTTAAGTAACCTCTAATAAGAAAAATTTGTTTAGGAATATTATAGCATATTGTGGGTACTCACCAGCTTACTCACTTGGCACTCAGTTTGAAACATATGAACTTTTTTCCATGGACTGGTACTGAAACATAAATTCAGATCTTCAGATGTTTCCCCACCAGTGTGGGGCAAGGAGATGAGTGTTCTGATCGCTGACATTAATGTATTGACTCATGTTACAGGTTCTGAAGATCAAAGCCATCAGCATGCTGACGGAGGCTGTATTTGATGGGAGTCAAGCTGTGCGCGACCCAGTAGGAGGCAGTGTAGAGTTCCACTTTGTGCCGATCCTCAAACTCATCAGCACTCTCCTGATCATGGGTATTTTTGAAGATGAGGACGTCAAGCATGTCCTAAAGATGATCGACCCCTCCGTCTTCAACGGCAAGGAAGCGCAGGCGGCTGAGGAGGAGGAGGGTGAAAAGGGAGAAGAAGAGGAGGCAGCTGCCGAAGAAGAGGGAGAGGAGGCCAAGGGTCTTGAGGGAGAGCTGGAGGATGAGGGAGTGGGAGAGGAGGAAGAGGAAGATGAATTGAAGGCTTTGAAGTCAGAGATGGAAGATGTGGAGGAGGAAGAGGGAGAAAAGGAGGGTGGAGAGATCACTGCAGAGGAAAAGGAAAGGGAATCTGGACCTAAAGAGGATGAAGTAAAAGAGGAAGAAGAAGCACCAGAGGAAGGCCTACTCCAGATGAAGCTCCCAGAGTCTGTAAAGTTACAGGTGGGTTTATAACACAATGGGTGTTTCTCAATATGCATACTTGACTGTGTTCATGTGTACCCATTTTATGCCATCTTCCATTGCCAAAGACAGTTGAAATACTCATAAACAGAAGTACAGATGATGGAAAAAATCCACATATGTCGTTTTTGCCCCATCCCAAAATATCACAGACGGATCACTTGGATTCATGCCAAATGAAACCAATCCCATGATTTGTTCTTGGGAGGCAAGTTAGCAAGACCTCTCTTGCCAAGAGAACAAGTACAATCTTTGCCTTCTTGATATTGAGAAGCACCCAATGGGTGACCCTATATTGAGACTTACCAAGAGGTGACTTTTGGTGAAGTTCATGGATTATTTATAGTATCGCTAGTATGAGCTAGGGTTGGAGTGAAGGGTCTGACTGTCTCTGTGGTGCTTGTTCCCCAGATGTGCACCCTTCTGCAATACTTCTGTGACTGTGAGCTCCGGCACCGCGTGGAGGCCATAATTGCCTTCTCGGACTCGTTCGTCAGCAACATACAGACTAACCAGCGACAGCGGTACAATGACCTGATGGTGGCCTTCACCATGACTGCAGCTGAGACTGCTCGAAGGACCCGCGAGTTCCGCTCACCTCCGCAGGAGCAGGTGCAGACCTTACTCAGACTGTTTTCTGGCGTCATCATGGTCAGAGCCTAAAAAAAGTGGGAAATCACTGCTCAATCACTGCGTTATATGTGTCTGTTCTAGGTTATGCTGCTCACAAACTTCAGACATTCACCGGATGATGAGGAGTGTCCTGTCCCCGATGAGGTTCGGGAGATTCTGCAGGAGTTCCACAAGGAGTTGCTGTCTCACTGTGGTCAGGCCCGCATTTCAGTGATACAGGAAATCTTTGATTTAACAATGCTTTATATGATGTGAGAAACAAGAGGTTGCTGTTTGTGCTCAACCATGTTTGTTTCTTAGGTGTTCACCTTGAAGAGGAAGAAGAAGAGGAGGAGGTAGACACCTCACTCCGCAGAAGGCTCCTGAGCTTGGTGGAGAAGGTCAAGAACCTCCGGAAGAAAAAGGAGGAAGAGGAGCCTGAGTCAGAGGAAGAGCCCAAACCCTGTAAAACTCACTATGATGTCTGCATCCGTGTCTAACTTGGAGGAAGTGTTTACCTTAATGTTCCCCTAATGTTTTTAACTGAAGGTGGTTTTCCTCTTCTGTCACTTCTCTATCAAGCCACCCTCCATGAACTCATCTCACATACCATGATCCACTGGGCCCAGGAGTCTTTCATCCAGAACCCAGAGTTAGTGCGGGTCATGTTCAGCCTGCTGCACCGGCAGTACGATCCACTTGGGGAACTGATCCGTGCGCTGCCTAAGGCGTACTCCATCAATGCCGTGTCCGTGCAGGACACCATGGACCTCTTGGAGTGTCTTGGTCAGATCCGTTCTCTGCTCATTGTCCAGATGGGGCCCGAGGAAGAAATGCTTATGATTCAGAGCATTGGGTCAGTGCACTGCCAACGCCGGATGTTCACTTCAAGGACCGGCTCTGTTCTTTAAATGATTGCTCATTCTTTGTTGTCATCCCTTAGAAACATCATGAACAACAAGGTGTTCTACCAGCACCCCAACCTGATGCGTGCCCTAGGCATGCATGAGACTGTAATGGAGGTCATGGTCAATGTTCTGGGAGCTGGAGGGGAGGTACAGTCAACATTAGCAGCCTCTTCCATCAGTTCCATCAGAATGTCCATTTATTCATCCCTGCATATGCTTCTTGTTGTGCTGGTGTCTGTAAATTTCACCTTGGTTCTCTTTTTGCAGGCGATCCGATTTCCACAGATGGTTACTAGCTGCTGTCGTTTCCTTTGTTACTTCTGCCGCATCAGTAGACAGAATCAGCGGTCCATGTTTGACCACCTCAGCTACCTGCTGGAGAACAGTGGCATTGGCTTGGGTGAGAGACACTGTGTGACCTGCTACAGAAATGTGCAAGGCTACAGTCCATGCCAGATGAATTGTACTATTACCCAACTTTAATGAATGAGGTTGAATACATCAGGAGATCATTAGACTGGTCTTGTGACCAGTTTCCTGTGGTTTAAGCGTTTCTCAGTTCTTTACAGATGCAGTTGACCATGCTGACATAAGACAAAAGTTCACAGGAGTTGTATTTGTGGTCAGTGACTTGTTTTGTGATGTGCACTTGCAGGAATGAGTGGCTCTACCCCTCTTGATGTGGCAGCAGCGTCCTGTATTGACAACAATGAACTGGCGCTGGCTTTGCAGGAGCAGGACCTGGAGAAGGTCAGTCCTTTCTTTGTGAGCTTAATGTGATGTCACACAGCTGAAACACTGACCGATGCTGCCTCACTTTTCCTGTTTCCCTCTCTCTCCTTTCCTCCTTCCCCCTCTGTCTGTTCTTCCCACATTGTGCAACCGAACTCACTTCACCTCCCCATCGTTCTTGGCACAGGTTGTGACATACCTGGCAGGTTGTGGCCTACAAAGTTGCCCCATCCTTCTATCTAAAGGCTACCCTGACATAGGGTGGAACCCTTGTGGAGGAGAGCGATACCTTGATTTCCTTCGATTTGCAGTCTTTGTCAATGGTTAGTGCACTGTCACTGTCATCCTGCAGAAATAGCTTTGCAACTAGAGATATAGTTTGGTTTTCAAGAGACTTTGTGTCTCTGAACAGAGTAACATAAAGTTCACTCAGCAGTTTCAAACTGATTAAGTATATGTAGATGATGGAATGTCCATTGGTCCTTTTTAATGAAAAGATTATGCTATGAGCTGAATCGTAGCCGTTTGTAAGTGGAATCTCTGCTGTGGCTTCCTCTGTAGGGGAGAGCGTGGAAGAGAACGCCAATGTTGTGGTCCGTCTCCTTATCCGGAGGCCTGAGTGCTTCGGCCCGGCCCTGAGGGGTGAGGGTGGTGCTGGGCTATTAGCTGCCATAGAGGACGCCATCAAAATCTCTGAGGATCCAGCCAGGGATGGACCTACTCCCAAAAAGGACAGGCGCTTCATGTAAGAAAGGAACACAGTGTAACAAGACATAACAACATGCCCTTCCTTGTCATCCCTGCTGATTCCTTTGATGGTGCTGGTTTCTAATTTATTATCATAATTTCTGCTCCTAGGTTTGGTGGAGAACAGCTGGAGGAGAACCGTGTGCATCTTGGTCATGCCATCATGTCCTTCTACTCAGCTCTCATCGATCTGTTGGGCCGCTGTGCTCCTGAGATGCATGTGAGTTACAGAGGTTGATGTGTTGCGTCTTACTTGCTGGAATGGTGGTGTTAGCGTTTAAGCACATTGAGTTGCTATGAAGGCCTTCTCCATTCATACAGCTGATCCAGGCTGGCAAGGGTGAGGCACTAAGAATCCGGGCTATCCTGAGGTCCCTGGTGCCCATTGATGATCTAGTGGGTGTAATCAGCTTGCCCGTTCAGATCCCAAGCTTTGGGAAAGGTAGGGGAGCAAATCGTACTATATTCCAGCTGAACATGGCCTCACAAAAGTGGGTCACTCCTTTGTTGATTCCCATTGATATCTTGTCTTTACATTTTGAAAATCTCTTCTTTCTTCTGGTTCTGTCTCTCTTACCATCCAGATGAGAGCATTATAGAGCCAAAAATGTCTGCCAGTTTTGTCCCAGACCACAAGGCCTCCATGGTACTATTCTTGGACAGAGTCTATGGCATTGACAACCAGGACTTTCTGCTGCACGTGCTGGAGGTGGGATTCTTACCAGACATGAGGGCAGCAGCTTCCCTTGATACAGTGAGTCTTTAATTTTTGGATGCTTAAGCCACTGTTTAGTTTGTGTTTTCATGTGTGGTCTATTCAACCATGGTCTGAGCACTGTCTATCTGTTGGTATCTTTGTATTTGACAGTAACAATATACAAATTGATTGTTTTTTAAATACCACACCTGGTGATCAGTATGTCTTCTATGAGTTTTCCTTGATGCATTTCAACCTCCTCCCTCACACATAAAACTGTACCTTCTAGGCTGCCTTCAGCACCACTGAGATGGCACTGGCCCTCAACCGCTACTTGTGCTCCTCCGTGTTGCCTCTGCTTACTAAGTGCGCCCCGCTTTTTGCTGGCTCTGACCACCGAGCCATCATGATCGACTCCATGCTCCACACTATCTACCGGCTCTCCCGGGGCCGTGCTCTCACAAAGGCCCAAAAGGACGTCATTAAGGAGTGCTTGATGTCACTTTGCAAGTGAGTGGTCACTCCCTTGCCGAGTTCAATATGTCCCTTGGTCAACAAGGGAGGGGCTTGCATTTCACTTTGTTAGCCAATGATAATTCTACTACTACTACTAATAACAACAACAATAACAACAATGTTCACAGGAAAAATTATAATAACAAGATTTAAACCAACAGCCTTCCGATCACAAGCACAGGGGCTTACCCCGCAGAGCCACACCGCTGCTGTCCTGATGGCTGGATGGCGGGCAGCCTTAAGCAGGAAAATGAGAAAAAAACAGGCAAATGTGGTGATGTCACGTGACGAAGATTGTGATTGGTTAAGTGAAATGCAAGCCCCTCCCTTGCTTATCCAGGGACACATCAAACTCTGCAAAATCCGGATATCCTTGATTTTTTTTTTCTTCTCAGCCAGTACCAGTGTTACATTCCTGTCTCTTGTCCCAATGTTCTCCCTCTGTACCTCTCAGACACCTGCGCCCATCCATGTTGCAGCACTTGCTGAGGAGGTTGGTCTTTGATGTTCCAATACTTAGTCCACATGCCATGATGCCTCTCAAGGTAGGCAAGCTTACCTACTCTCACTATCAGATGTTAAACCTCTTATAATCATCAATATGGGCACACATTTATATTCTTGCATTTTTTTTTTTTGCAATATGATGGTTCTTGTAGCTCCTAACCAATCACTATGAGCGTTGTTGGAAGTACTACTGCCTACCCAACGGCTGGGCCAACTTTGGTGTTTCATCAGAAGAGGAGTTGCACCTTTCCCGCAAGCTGTTCTGGGGTATATTTGAGTCTCTGTCACACAAGGTACGTCATTGGTACATCTTTGCTCTTTCTTAATACACTGACATTAGATTTTTACACTGGCAGGTGTTAAGATAATTTAGCCATTAGCACAGAGACAAATGCAGAAACCTGTGGAGGTTTTCACTCCCTCCAACTTGCTGTGAGATAGGGCACGTTTTGGCGTAGCTGGGAGGGAGCAAAAATTTGAACTGTCTGCAGGTCCTCGAGGACCGGACTGGGAAACCCTGCTGTAAAGGACTGTCAATAAATTAAATCTGAGAGGTGACAGAATAAGTGCATTACATGCTTACACCTCTTTCATCCCCTCTATCTCTCCTTCCATAGAAATATGATTCTGAGCTGTTCAATATTGCCATGCTGTGCGTCTGCGCCATTGCTGGTGCCATTCCCCCTGATTATGTAGACGCCAGCTACTCCCACACAGAAAAGAAAGCCTCTGTTGACGCTGAGGGCAACTTTGACCCCAGGCCAGTGGAGACCACCAAGTAAGTATTCTGGGTCTGGTGTCTAGTTAGGGAAAGAGCACATGGCCACAGAATGTAAAACACGGACAGACATTGGCAAGACAAATCCTTACAGACCAGAATAAAACACAAGAAGTGAGAATGTTGGCAGTTCCAATCCAGAATCTCTTTGGTTCCTTCTAGCACCATTATCCCTGAAAAACTTGATGCCTTCATCAACAAGTTTGCTGAGCATACACATGACAGATGGGCCTTTGAAAAGGTTAGTAGGACCTTGCATGCAACTTAGATATGTCTGTCGCCTTCTCCATGTATTGAGAACTTTTGTGGTAATGTTCAGCTTCTTCATTTGAGCTCACATGTGGTATGATCAATGTCGAATGACCTGGGTGAGTGACCCTCCTCCTTTTTATCATCTATTGTGATTTCTGCTTTTAGATTCAAAATAACTGGACTTATGGAGAGGTGCATGATGAGAATGCGAAAACACACCCAATGCTCAGGCCATATAAGACTTTCTCTGAGAAGGTAAGGAACATATCCAGTGTTCTCCACTGTCCTCATAGCTCTGCTTAATCTGTTGCTTCCTGTTTTGTTTCCATTTTACTCCCGTAGTACATTGTACGCTTGTATTATGTTTACAAGCTGTTGTGCTATTTGTCTTGCCGTCCCTGTCATGGATCTTGTCTTACTCAGGACAAAGAGATATACCGTTGGCCCATCAAAGAGTCCATCAAGGCCATGATTGCCTGGGAGTGGACTATTGAGAAGGCCAGGGATGGTGAGGAAGAGAAGACTCAGAAGACGACCCGCAAGATATCACACACAGCACAGGTTTGGGAGCAAGCTACGGAGAAGGGTTGGCAAAGTAGGGGCAAAGATTGTGAGGGTTAGTAGACTACATCTCATGGTGTGTCTGTGTGGCAGGTGACTTATGACCCCAGCCAAGGCTACAACCCACAGCCCATTGATATCACCGGCATGGCAATATCAAGAGAGCTTCAGGTACTGCACATTTATACTTGATCTGATTAAAAACCTCTTTCCAAACTTAAACTTAAAATTACATTTCAAGGATGTTTACATCTCTGGAAATAATTGGATAAAGTCAGACTAGTTTGTCCTTCTTCTACTATTTGATTCCTAGTCCATGGCAGAGCAGTTAGCTGAGAACTATCACAACACATGGGGTAGGAAAAAGAAGCTGGAGCTTCAGGCCAAAGGTAAGGAAGACTGAGAAGGTTTGGATAAGTTGCATCAAATATGTAGTCAGTGTAAAGGTTTTTCCATGGAGAGGTGCTTGGCCAGTGTCTGTGGCTCTGACCCTTGATGGCATGTTTGCAGGGGGCGGCACTCATCCCCTACTTGTGCCCTACGACACCCTGACTGCGAAGGAGAAGGCCCGTGATCGAGAGAAAGCTCAGGACCTCCTCAAATTCTTGCAGTTTAATGGATATGCCGTTACCAGGTGCCACTTCACACTTCTTGCCACAGAAGAAAAGCACTGTAGTTCCATGTCTTTTCTCTTTCACTCTCATTCCTTTCCTTTCCTTTCCTCTTGATCCTCAGTTTTCTTCCCCTTTCCTTTCCTTTCCTTTTCCTCTTTCCCTTCTGTTTTTTCTTTTCCTTTCCATTTCTTCACTTTTTCTTCCTCTTTCTGTTTTCT
Source organism: Stomatorhinus ivindoensis (assembly GCA_019775895.2). NCBI lineage: Eukaryota > Metazoa > Chordata > Actinopteri > Osteoglossiformes > Mormyridae > Stomatorhinus > Stomatorhinus ivindoensis. Next base: position 4,971,544 of record JABFEB020000036.1, on the reverse strand, counting down.
CTTTTTCTTTTTTCCTTACCTTTTTTCCATTCCTTTCTTTCTTTTTCCCTTTCCTTTGCGCTTTTTTCTTTCCTTTCCTTTTCATCTTTCTTTCTCTTTGCCTTCCTCTTACTTTTCCTTCCATGTTCCTCTTTTTTCTTTCCCTTTCCTTTCCCTCTTTTTCCCTTTCCCTTTCTTACCTCTTTCCCTTCCATTTTCCTCATTCTTTGTCTTTCCTTTTATTTATTCTTTCTCTTTCCTTTTCTTTCTTTTCCTTTCGTTTCCTTTTCCTCACTCTTTGTCTTTCCCTTTCCCTGTTGTTTCAAACACTCACAGAGTTCCTTCTCTCCCATTCCAGGGGCTTGAAGGACCTGGAACAGGACATCTCCTCTATTGAGAAGCGCTTTGCCTATGGCTTCTTGCAGAAATTGCTGAAGTGGTTGGACATTGCCCAAGAGTTCATTGCACACTTGGGTATGGTGACTAGGCTATGAGGTCAAGGGATTTAGACTGGGGGTGAAGTCTGGGTTCTCAGTTATTGTGAACATAGTCTTACACATTTTTATACGTGTGACACGATACATGGACCTTGACTGGATGTTTATCTTTTCTTTCTGCACAGAGGCTGTGGTGAGCAGTGGCAGGGTGGAGAAGTCTCCCCATGAGCAGGAGATCAAGTTCTTTGCAAAGGTGAGAGTCCTGCTATTGTCAAGTGCCTCCCTCCGATCCAAATGGGAATCATTGCTAAGGTCTCTCTTCTGGACCTCCAGATCCTGCTGCCGCTGATAAACCAGTACTTTAAGAACCACTGTATGTACTTCCTGTCCACGCCTGCCAAGTTGCTGGGGAGTGGCGGTCATGCCTCTAACAAGGAAAAGGAGATGATTGCCAGGTAACTCCTGCTGCAGCGCCATCTGCTGTACACTCAGGGTATGACGGGAGGCAGATCAGGCACATGGGGCTGTTAGCAGAGGACACAGTCTGATACCTCACAGACACAGTGCATGCTGAATACTTTAATTATTAGGATTCGTTATGGCTGATTAAATCCTGACCATGATTTATTTGGCAATTCTTTCATTTTAATGTGCATTTGTACTTGTAAATTGTCTTTTTTTAGATCTTAATATAATTATATAGTATAACCGTTAATCATTTCATTAAATATATTCCTTTATAGTCCAATACCCTTGAATGATTAAGTAACTACAAAGCATAGTATAATTTTTAAGATTTCTATTGATATTTTCCAGATGAACTGTGGATATACGGCAATACTTTTTGACATTTTATTCACGGATTCAAATTTGTAAAAATGTGTCCTATAATTTACTCTTTATGACCTCTGCATTGTACTGCTATAAAAGGCCATTAATAATGAGGCTGGCTGTAAGAATGAACCACCAAATATGGTCCTCCTGGACCGGGTTCTGAACTGATTTCCAGTATACTGTTGTGTTGTGCACTTGTTCATTCAACCCAATGATGTCACTGCCACAGTCGTAATACTTGAGTCTTGAGGACTATTACTGTGTAGCGCTGGTGCTGAATTGTAAAAATGTAGCACTGTATGCTGGCATGAATAAATGGTATTGCACCTTCAATAGCATCTACTGAGATGTTGGATAATGAAATATCCTGTGACCTTGTAGATTGTGCCATTCCATTCTGTTTGTTAGAAGGAGATTCCTGATGTTTTTTGGAGTAGGTGGGACAACGTGTGCCAGTGCAGCTTAGCTTTGCATATGCCGTGTCTCCCAGTTTCCTCAGACACATTGTACATGGCACCACGCCGCGGGCAGTAGATGGAGGCCAGACGTGACGGTTACATTGCTGCAGCTCTTTCCTTCTTATGAACTGTCCTTCATATTCCTAGATCTCCCGCCTCTCTCTCCTCATGACCACTTTGTTTTCCTTCACTCCCTTCGCACAGACCTCAAACTCTCTCTTCCCTGCTGTCCCTCTCTTTCTTCCCTCCCCTTTCTGTTCGTCTTGTGTTTTTTTTTCTCTTCCTGCTATAGTATCTTCTGTAAAATGGCCGCTTTGGTGAGGCACAGAGTTTCTCTGTTTGGTAAGAGTCGTGCATGGAGGTGTGTTGCCTCTGCTTTAACCACCATCCCCCTCTTATTTTCACACTTGCCACATTTTCATCCCATGCCCCTCACTCACCCAACCCAGGCCTCTCTACCACGTGTCTCCCTTTGATCCCCCCACATCTCTCACCCCTCTCTGTGAAGTTCCTTCACCTCCTCTTCCTCCCTCCTCTATTTCGGCTTTGCTGTGCTGTGCAGTGCTTTGCTTCCTGTCCTTCCGGTGAGCGTGTTTGAGCCGCAGCAGATTTCTAAGTATGGAGCAGTGGTTTTGCTCACCTGACGGACACGCCCACGTAGACAGGTGTGATGATCTCCCACCAGGGCACCCTGCCTTGACCATGTGCTCCTGTGCTATGCAGCCGTGCAACTACCACTGTGTCAGGTGTATCACATATACATCTTGTGGTATTCCACAAGCTGGAAGTTTTACAGTTTCTCAGGAAATGCGCTACCAGTAAAGTAGTGGAACTGACTTGGTAAATATCTGAGCATTTAGAAGGCATATGAATGAAGCATGATGCTATGAAATTCTCTGGAAAAGTCTGCTAAAGAAACACCCTTAAAACGGAGGTGGTCTGGAGCTCATGGTTTTGGGGGGTGGACCTTGTTCCACTTTTTGAAGAAGCAGGCAGGAACCTGGGGGGCAGATGCTTTCCGGATGCAGAGCTTGGCCCAAGTCTCCATTACGACTCTACGTTCTCTCACTCTCTCTTGGCAACTGCTGTAACAGGGGAGTGACCATGACGCCTGCAGTTGGCTTGGCAGTCTGGCGTTGCTTGGTGCATTATTGCTCTGTCAGATCTTCACCTTTTTCATTGTCTTTAATGACCTCCAGTCCTGCTGGCAAAGGAACATGTCTTAGCCAGCAGCACAGACGTCATATCCACCTATCTTTCTTTGGTGGTAATCACAGCTAGGTTAATTTCAGAAGTACTTCCACCATCTACTAACATTTCCTTAGTTTTCCTCAGATATTTAGCTCTGAATCTCCTACAGAGCTCCATAGCAAAAGCTAGTTTGTAAATATAGAACCACATCTTGTTGCGTGTAGGAGCCACGCAAACAAACTCGCCCACATATGCACGCACACAAGCAATTTGAATGTCAGGTGTAGGTGCAGAAAGTGGCTTCCTGGCTTGCTGCCATGGTAACAGTGTCCCCTTATGTGTGCCCAGGTACGGATGCTAATGCTGTGGTCAACTGTCTGCTAATCCTGTCACGGTCGCTGGATGCCAGGTGACATTCTTTCTCATTCTCCCACTCCAACACAAAACGTGCTGGTAACGGTGATGAGCACAAGTGTAAGAACATATGAAAGAAACCTCTCAGATTTTTCAGAATCTGATACATTTGATGCACCGACTCGCAGACTTCTCATTCCGTTTACTTTTGTTGGTATACCTTAGGACGGTGATGAAGTCTGGACCTGAAATTGTGAAAGCAGGCCTACGGTCATTTTTTGAGAGTGCTGCGGATGACATTGAGAAGATGGTGGAGAATCTGAAGCTGGGGAAGGTGTCCAGCCGCAACCAGGTCAGACCAGACCAGCCCAGACCAGTACAGACCAGCTCAGTCTGGTTATCCTGATCCTTGGTGTCAGATGATCTCCACACTAACCTCACCATACTAAACTCCCTCTCTGCAGGTGAAGGGCGTGTCCCAGAACATCAATTATACCACCGTCGCCCTGCTTCCCATCCTCAGTACACTGTTTGATCACATTGCTCAGCACCAGTTTGGCGATGATGTCATCTGTGAGTCAGGGCTTTGTGCAGTTGGTTTCTTGGTTATTCACACTGTAAGGCCACTTTCTTTGTGCCACATGATACATTACTTTAATGGGCACTGATTCATCTTCAGTAGAATCAGAAACTGAAACTGTAAGTCACTAATCATACCCGTTTCTTGACATTTTATGCTGTGTTCTGCTAATTCGTAGACGGTAAAAAGTCATGAATGCATGGTGATGTTATCAGAAAGAGTCTCCCTGTAACCCTGCCTCTCTTGGATTTTGACATCAGTGGACGACTTGCAGATCTCTTGTTATCGAATTATGTGCAGCATCTACTCTGTGGGCACAGTCAAAACCACACACGTGGAAAAGTGAGTGCTTTATTGTTTTATCTATATCTGTGTGTCTTTCTGAGCAAGTATAACAATGTCTTGTCTCCTGCAGGTTGCGGCCAGCCCTGGGAGAATGTCTTGGACATCTTGCTGCTGCCATGCCTGTGGCCTTCCTGGAGCCTTCCCTTAATGAGTATAATGCGTACTCTGTCTACACCACTAAGACACCACGTGAACGAACCAGTGAGTATCCTCACAGGCTAAATTCCCTTGGTCCCTACTTGCCCTGCTGTCTAGTTTTCTTCAGCCTTGGAACCTCAATCACCACTCTCTCCACACAGTCCTTGGCCTCCCAAACCAAGTCGAGGAGCTGTGCCCAGATATCCCTGAGCTAAACATTTTGATGAAGGAGATTGGGGACTTGGCAGAGTCGGGTGCCCGCTACACGGAGATGCCCCATGTCATCGAGATCACCCTACCCATGCTATGTAACTATTTGCCACGCTGGTGGGAAAGAGGGGCGGAGAACTTCCCTGAGCAGGAGGGCAGCGTGTGCACAGACGTCACCTCTGAGCAACTCAACCAACTTCTTGGAAGCATCATGAAAATCGTGGTTAACAATCTAGGAATCGACGAGGCCACGTGGATGAAGAGGCTCGCTGGTAAGGGGGGAAAGGGGAGCTGAGGAAATGAGCGTGTTGGAAGAAAGACTCAGAATATATGAGGAGAAATAACATTCAGAACTTGACAACTGAGAATATAAAACCCTGAAATGGTAGTTAAAGAATAAATAATCTGACTTCAGGTATAGAGGCTGAAAGCTGCTAAACTCCCCAAAGAGTCAGACATATATGTTAATGACTTCTGTATGCTCATGTCACTACCATCAAACACATCAGTTACATGATGATAAGCTGTTTGGGACCACTAGAAATACTATGCAGCCCCCAGTCATTGCTTTACTTCCGTGTTCTTACAGTGTTCACCCAGCCCATAGTGAGCAGGGCCAAACCAGAGATGCTGAGGTCCCATTTCATTCCCACTATGGAGAAGCTGAAGAAACGCTCTGGGAAGGTGGTGGCTGAGGAGGATCAGATGCGCATGGAAGGGAAATCTGAGTCGGAAAACGAAGAGTGCACCATCCGTGATGAGTTTGCTGTGCTCTGCAGGGATCTGTATGCCCTGTACCCTCTGCTCATCAGATACATAGACAACAACAGGTATGGACACAAGCCTGCTGCTGCTGTCAGGCTTCAAAGAGCACGGATACTTTGTGAATGATCTGTGCACCTGGCTTTAACTCAAGGCCCAGTAATAAATTCCATGACACGTCCTTTTCTGTGGTCCAGGCCAAGGTGGCTTACCTGCCCAGATCCTTATGCAGAGGACCTCTTCAGAATAGTGGGAGAAGTCTTTATCTTCTGGTCCAAATCTCATGTAAGTGGTCTATCTCTGATGCTTCCTCATTCCTCCTTTTCTTTCTTATTCCTCATTCTCCCTCTATTCCGCCCCCTTCTCTACCTCCTGCAGCACTTCAAGCGAGAGGAGCAAAACTTTGTTGTGATGAATGAGATCAACAACATGTCTTTTCTCATGGCTGACAGCAAGAGCAAGATGAGCAAGGTACGATCAGTATTCAAATGCATAAAGTATTATCCACTAGTGAACTGGTTTATCCTAGCCTAATCTGAAATCTGAAATGAACCAGATTAATCTATTAGATGACAATATAGGATGCCTTTTCATTGGCGCTTGTTTTTGAACCAATTCAGCTCTTGATTTGTTGTTGCAGGGTTGCTATGTTGAGTGTAGCAGGAACTTTATAATTATGGTACTTTATCAGAAGCAAGATCACAAAAATGGATGCCGATGAATTTACTGTTTTCTAATCTTATGGCTAGTCAAAAATGGCCTTTGAACAATCAAACTATACTCTGTGACATCAACATTGGTTACTGTATTTCGCCCTGATTTTTGGACTTAAACTACCTTTGCATTGATAGGCTGAAATGTTGTTGAGGGAATTGACAGATATGTCTACCCTACCGGTGAAGACGCAATGGGAGATTGGGGCCTGGAGGTACTAGCGGGAGAGAGGGTACTAGCAGTGTCAATGACCAGTGGTGTTAATGGTTGTTCTCTCTTTGAATGTCCTCCTCTTTCAACTCTATGTGGACGCTGGGGTCACTAGACCGGGGATGCTGAGGTTAGACCATGTTTCTGCACGAAGGCTATGCTGACCGCATGGCACCCCACGTTCGTTTGGTTCGTCTGGAGGGTGATCATCATGCTCTCCCACACACTGGCACACCTCACACATGCCCACATGATGCATACACACGAGACATGCGTCCACACATGCGTACAGCAGTAAAGGTTTCGCATGGTAGCATCTGGATGCAGGCTGTGGCGAGTGAGTAAGACCTGAAGTGACACCTTGACCCTCATTGTGAATGCCACCTAACTTCATGTCATGCAAGTAGGCATAGGGGCTGGTCCATTAATCCAGAGCCATTAAGTCTACAGAAACCCACAGCTGTTAGATCGAGACACGCCTCACTTGCAGGCCAGTGTGTGGAGGAGCCGTCAGGAGACACAGAGCCGGTGGCGTTTGGCTCCAGGCCGACGCTGGGAGCTGACAGCTGGGGGAACGTGCGTGCATGGCAGCTTCCCTGTGCTGCTGCTGCTACAGCTGCGCACCTCCACCCTGCTCAGCTTGAGTTTGCCTTCGGTTGAGTGTCACATGTCGGGAATCTTCTCCCTTGAATTTTTTCCCTTGTTTATTTTTTGTAAGCATTTGATCGAACTTCTAGCTTTTAATACCTTCTCAATGGGGAATACTGGTTTCCAGTATCACTGGCCAGTGTTCGTCTATCCTCACACTAACCATGTTGTTTGATCAGCATCAAAACTTTGGAAATTCCCTATAATCCCCCTCCCTTTCCATTTAACATGGGATGTGCTCATGAGTGTGGAGTGGGGTGAGATTAAATGGAAAGGGGGTGGTTCCATTTTGGTAATGGATTATGGGGAATGTAGTAATTAAAGAAGATTCTTGCAAACAGAGAAGAACTGACCTTCAAAGTTTTGATCACTAACATGAATCTTCCTTTCAACCAATCCTCAACTAACCACATGTCGATTCCACACCCTTTACTTTGATATAATGGTTGACTGTTTTTTTATTTTACTCCACCACCATAATGATTAAAATGTTAGAGCTGACAGATGATTTGATGTCGTTAATAAAACCACCCTCTTCAAATCCCTTCTTGTTTTTTTGATTGCAAGCAATAGATGTAGATGATTAAAAACAACGCCCCTATTGACAACAGGCTGTTACTGTTGGATGTCCAGTTCATTGCTCATTCTGAGTCATTTTTGTCCCATCCCAGCTAAGAGGGAACATTCCCAGAACTTCCCAGCCAATTTTATGTGAAGGTCCTTTGTAGAACATGTTCTACAATAACATTATTACCTGAACATCCTTTCAACGCAATTAATGTTGAAAAATATTTGTCATATAAAATATTTATATCTATAACTGCGATATATGGATACTGTGAAGGCAACCAGGCTTGAACTCATTACCTTTGAAGCATAAAGCGTCTGTGTTCGCCACAGTTCTATCAATTCTTTCGTTTGCTTTTATTTCATTATTCTTAGTTGTAGTAGTGGGATAACTTTCTGGGATCATCGGGAAAACTGGACACTTTGAACGTTTTCCACATGGTAAGAGTTCCCAGAATGAAAAGTTTCCCCTAGTGGCTTTGAAGTGAGAACAGATACATCACACACGGTTGACCTGGGAAAGCACTGAGGGCGAGTAGATAAAGGACAGCAATGGGCGACCACGGTGACAGGCTGGGTTTGAAAGGCCACAGGCATGACGGATGAGAGTCTGCAGACGTTGTCTGGACGTTCTCAACCAAGTGCAGGTGAAACTGTGTGTCTCTGGCATTGAAGTTCCCTGTGGTTTATTGTAGTCTTCAGCTGCTGTCTGTACCTTTATAGTCGTGTCATTAACCATGGAATTTTTTTGAATTCTTTTCACATGGGTGCAGTTGTACGGTCTCACTATCAAAGCTTTTATCACGGCAAAGTCAGTTCTTTGGCCACCTAACCAGTTTTAAGTGAAGCATGCCGATATACGCAGATGCTGTTCCTTCAGTAGGATGCCCGCCATTAAGCGTGACAGAGCATCACTTCTTCGATTTGCCATCTTCTCTTGCTCACCCATTCCTGAAAAATGCCATGCTTGTCTGGTCGTGGTTGTTTGAGAATTTAAGCAACAGGCACACTGTGTCTGGAAAAAGGGGTCATTTGCATGTATGATGAGGCCATTGCATTGTCCAGGTAAGTGCCTTTGTAGCACAGGGTCACCACAGGACTGTGGAGTTTCTGGTCCTAAGTAGAGCATGATTTTCCTGGCTGAGCTGGACCTTTGAATCCTTAGAGTGTTTTTTTTTTTGTTAGAGTGCATTATGCTTGAGTTTTGAGGTCAGTACTGGTTTCATGCCTGTCAGACTGTTGTACTGTTTCTATTGCTGTTGCACTGGTTTTAATTGGTGGTCCTGCTTGGGCTCTGTCCCTTTCCAAAGGGTGACCTACTGACTGTCTTTGTTCATAGGGGGGCGGCTCAGACGTGGAGCGTTCAAAGAAGAAGCGCCGGGGCGACCGCTACTCGGTGCAGACATCTCTCATCGTTGCCGCTGTGAAGAAGCTCCTTCCCATCGGCCTCAACATGTGCTCGCCTGCGGACCAGGAGCTCATTAACCTGGCCAAAATGAGATACTCTCTGGTACAGTGCTCCTGCTGTCCTGGAGGACTCATGGCTGATCACCTCTCACATTCCCTTACTTGTTCAGTTTTTCTCCTGCACTTTTCTCCTTCCTCACTGTGTGTTTGAAGGAAACCACCCCCCCCCCCACGAGAAATGGTTAAATCTTAATCAGACTCATATGCTGTACCAATTTAGTTCTATTAAGTTGTATTACTCTCCTTGACTTCTTGTCTTGTTCCCTCGTCTCTAACAGAAAGACACAAACGAGGAGGTGAGAGACTTCCTACAGAACAACCTCCATCTTCAGGGCAAGGTGAGTACCTTTGTGCTGTGTGTGAGGTTGAGGTTCCGGGGGGGGGGGGGGGGGGGGGGGGGGGGGGGGGGGGGGGGGGGGGGTCCAGTCCCCCCCCCCCCGCCCCTCCCCACACGTGCCGGGCTGCAGATGTGAGACCCCCTGCTGCATTTCCTGGGGACAGGTGGAGGACCCATCCATGCGCTGGCAGATGGCCCTGTACAAGGAGGGTGCTGGCAAGGCTGAGGACGCAGAGGATCCTGAGAAGGTGGTGAAGAGGGTGCAGGAGGTGTCTGCAGTGCTGTATCACATCGAGGTGGTGAGTGGCATCTCACACACACACGTTTGTATTCACAACTTATTGGGGGCCGTGCATTCATTTCTATCAGAAATCCCTAATCCCAACAATGGCAGTCTTATCTACTACCGAGCCTTAACCTTAGCCATAAATAACCAAACAAAATAGTTTTGGTCCCCACAATGCTATATAAACACATGCACACGTGCACACACACATACACACACACACATATACACAAAGGGGCCTAATCACAGAGCTTTTGTTCTCCCCTGTAGACAGAACATCCCTACAAGTCTAAGAAGATGGTATGGCACAAGCTGCTCTCGAAACAGCGTCGCCGTGCCGTGGTGGCCTGCTTCAGGATGACGCCTCTGTACAATATCCCCAGGTGAGACCCCAGAGTTTGTCACTCACACACACACACACACACACACACACACACACACACGCACACACACACACACAGTGTAAACCAAACCCAGCTGCTCAGGTAGTTGTATTGCTGACATATCTTATAAGAGTGGATCTTCCACACTATGACGATACTTTGTGAATGATCTGTGCACCTGGCTTTAACTCAAGGCCCAGTAATAAATATAAGTCCTTCACTCTCCAGGCACAGAGGATCCAACATGTTCCTTGATGCATACAAGCGCAACTGGATCGGGAGCGAGGGCTACTCGTTTGAGGACAAAATGATAGACGACCTGTCTGTAGGTTCCCCCGTCCCCCCCATGTAGCAGGTGCAGCGCGACGTCTCCTGGCCAGATCTTGTGATCTTCTTTCTGAATTTCAGAAAGTCATGGATGAAGTGGAAGAGGAGGAGGAGGAACCTGAAGCAAAGCCGGACCCCCTCCACCAGCTCATCCTTCACTTCAGTCGCACGGCTCTCACCGAAAAGACGTGAGATACATTGGCGCATACAGTCGATTTCAACCAAAAATAAAAACCGTATAAAGTGAAAGTAAAGATTGGTCATATGCATACAGTCAAGTCTGCTTACTGGTTCTACTGAACGTCCTTGTCTTTTGTCAACCACAGGAAACTTGACGTGGATTATCTCTATATGGCTTATGCTGACATTATGGCAAAGGTGAGCATTGGTTTCTTTCCTGAATTTTTAAGGTGTTGCTGAAAGCATTACGGGTAACCTGGTGTTAACGTACCGCATGTGTGCGTCTCCACCCAGAGTTGCCACATTGATGAGGAAGGTGAAGGGGAAGAGGAAGAGGGCTGTGAGGAGATGACTTTTGAGGTATGGAAAATTCAGATGGTGGAGGGATATTGGGGATGGAAATATGGGTGAGGGGAGTCTGGAAATATACTGGTTGGGGGGTGGAGATTGTTGATGGGGTGGAAATTGGGTTGATCTGTTGATTTGATTTTTAATTGGTTGATATATTTTCTAAAGAGGACAGTGTTCCTCACTGTGGTCATGCACTGGCATTGACTGTGTCATTGAGGTACCTGCAATATGATGAGCACAGGGACAACCAAATGTGAACAGAGGTAATGACCTTGAATCAGTACTCCATGACTGAGACAGACAGACTGAGAAATGGGTATCTGAGGACCATCTACAGGGAGTGTGAATGAGAGAGGAACAAGTGATGGGACAAAGCAGCGAATACTGGGAAGTGACAGGGGCAGCCATCTATGTGTGGGTAGGGGGTCCAGAGAACACAGTGACTGCTGCCTTCACTCTACAGGAGAAGGAAATGGAGAAGCAGAGGCTCTTATACCAGCAGTCCAGGCTGCACAACCGTGGAGCAGCAGAGATGGTCCTTCAGATGATCAGCGCCTGCAAAGGTATTTTGTTGGCATAACAGTACACATTCCATTGGTGCCTAAGGCCTGCTGCATAGTCCAAACCATGCAGTAACTTCAGCACTTCCCACTGCCCTCAGGTGAGCCAGGATCCATGGTGTCCTCCACCCTGAAGTTAGGCATCTCCATCTTGAATGGGGGCAACAGTGATGTCCAGCAGGTTGGTGCTCCTAGTGGACTCTCATTGGTGCACCTTTTTTGGCTTCTGGTTTGGGTACATGTTCTCACCCAGAATGACCACTGAGGCTGATGAGATGGCCAGCTCTAAAAACCCACCCCTCCCCTCCCTTCACAGAGAATGCTGGACTACTTGAAGGATAAGAAGGATGTGGGCTTTTTCCTGAGTGCCCAGGCACTGATGCAGACCTGCAGGTCAGCTAAACAAAAAAGCTGAAAATTAAAAAAAAAAAAAACATTATGTAAAATCAATGGTGAAGATTACCCCCCTGTTGGCAGTGTCCTGGACCTGAACGCCTTTGAAAGACAGAACAAGGCAGAGGGACTGGGCATGGTGTCTGAGGAGGGCACAAGTACGTGAGGGGCTGGGGGGGGGGGG
>JABFEB020000036.1:4944563-4958376 GCA_019775895.2 Stomatorhinus ivindoensis | reverse complement strand
ACCACCCTCCGTCTCTGTCTACATATCCGTCTCTCTTTTTAATCGTTTATTGTAATTTCTTGTGCTGTGAAAGTCTGCATTTCATTTCGCATTCAAGGAGCAATATTTGGGGGGGGGAAGCTTGTCTCTCGATGACAGGAAATTGCGATTGAGTCATTGTAGCACTTCTTTACCGGTCCTTCTGTTAATATGCATTTACTTTTTAATTCCGAATTGTGAAGCAATTTTGTTAGTGGTAGAAAGGTCTCCTATCCCCATTTTTGCTGCTTGAGTGCTTTATCACAAATCTACTGTCACTCCAGCGCTCAGATCCTAGTTCCTGACTGGAAGGGAAAAAATGACAGTCAACCGACACAGATTGTCTTTTTTCCCTCATCAGTGGTCAGTGACTTTCTCTCTGCACATGCAGAAATGAATTGCAGCCTTGGTATCACTTAGAGGCCTCCCTGCTGAAAACTGGGCATTACTGGAATGGTCTTCTCCCTCAATAGGGTTTTAATAATGATAAAAAATTAAAAACCCAGATATCTGCTTGTACCTGGCACCTGAGGACATCCTGCATGTGACTGCCACCTCCCCCTTCAAATCCCATCTGAAAAAAGAATTTTCTTCATCTATAACAGATCATAAAATCTCCAAGGATAACTAACTGTAGTCGATTTGTATGTTTTTGCATTATGGTATATTTGTAATCATTTCTAACTTTTTAATATAATCAGTCGCAATTACATTGACCTGTGTGAGCTCTGCCTCATAGCCAATCGATTAAAAAGTGTTGTATCTAATTGATTTTGGTTACTAGTTCTGATATCTTTAAATACCTTATCTATCTGAGAGACTGCATTGGCAATTTCAGACATCAAGGTGTGTGAGTCATTTTACTGATTGTACCTGCAAATGCCTTTTTGATATGTGTGAGACAAGCTTATATTAATTACATCAGCTGTGCATCTCATTAAATAGAGAACATTTATAGTTAATTTAAAATTGGTGTCATAGTTAAAGCCCATACTTCCTGATTTTTATATTGTAATTCATTCTGCAGTATTGGAAACAACTCAAGTAAACTTGTCCCCACACACTTTGAAAAATTAAATCTCCTGATTTTTCACTGCATGGTAGCAAATCGAAAGGATCAGTCATAACTGAGAAAAATATGAACCTAACATTCCCATCGACATGTCTGAGTGACCAGATGAGTATCAGGTACCTGCATCACACCTCCAGCTGTCCAGATGCTCACAGTGTAAATCAGCATGGTAACACTGCTTAGCAGGCCTGCAAGGATCACACAGCGGCTTGCGCCCAGACTAGAAAGCTCCTCCCAGACACGTCATATGCACCATCCCACAGCACCCCCTGCTGGCCAAGGGATGTCCTCGATTTTCTCCCACTTGACAAATGTGGAGTTGGAGTGCAGTAGATCCACCCAGCACAGCTGTATGTGATTGTGTGTGTGTGTGTGTGTGTGCGCGCGTCCATTTAACTATCTGTCCTCCTTCCAAATGCTTGTCATGGTCATGGGTTTGTTAGTATATGTGTATATTTTGGGTGTGTATATATGAATGTACACATATTGATGTGGTGTGTACTTTTCTGTCAGATGTGTGCCATTACGCATGTTCTGTCAGCCTCCATTTCAGCTGCTTTGAGGACCTCCGGCCAAAGCCGAAGGTTAACTCCGGCACTGGGTCTTCCAGCTTGTGTTCAGCAGTTTGCTTTGAAGTGTGCAGAGAGTCAAACATGCTGTGTTCCCCTAAAGCTTCTTGCAGTCCCTACTAATGTGTTAAGTGACAAACCGGGCTTAGAGTACTAATGTACCCGCATGCTCGTGTGTCTAGTGTAACCTGAGCAGCTACTCTGGTCCTCAAAACACAACTGAATGCACATGAATGAAGGCACATGGCCAGCAATCCTTACTGCAATGTTCGAAATAGCAATGCGCTCGCTTACAGTTGACTGCTGCACACAAAGACACTCACAAGCATGCACCATTCTGCCTTGCTCCTCACTATGGGCCGCATCCTTTTCACATTCCTGATCACATATACTTCCCCCCCCCCCCACGCTCTCACATGCCATGACGCGTTGTTGATTGTCTCTCTCCGCTCAGATGAGAAGGTCATGGCTGACAATGAATTTACCTGCGATCTCTTCCGCTTCCTGCAACTGCTCTGTGAAGGTCATAACAATGGTGAGTCAAGGGGTGATGTCAAGCAGTTAGGTGTTACCATCACGATGAGCAGCAAGACAGGGAACAACTACAAATCTACCATGATGAATCAGGGTCCGAATATGCCTCTACCACTGTGAGTCAGTGTCCGACTGTAGTACCACCACAACATAGCAGGGTCTGTCTGTAACTCTACAAGGGCAAGTCAGTGTTTGACTGTAGCACTACCCACAACAAGGCAGGGTCTGACTGTACCTGTACCATGGCAAGTCAGTGTCCGACTATAGCACCACCACATCAACGCAAAGTCAAACTGTACCTCTACCATGGCGAGTCAGGGTCCGACTGTAGTACAACCACAGTGAGTCAGGGTCCAACTGTACCTCTACCATGAAGTGTCAGGGTCTGACTGTAGTGGCTGTATCACCTACAGATTTTCAGAACTACCTGCGGACCCAGACAGGTAGCACAACCACCATCAACATCATCATCTGCACTGTGGACTATCTTCTCAGGCTTCAGGTGAGCTAACAGACACAGCACTGCTTGGTCGCATCATTCTGTGCCTTTTCTCCATCATGTTGTAGCATCTCCCTACCTATAGGAGTCCATCAGCGACTTCTACTGGTATTACTCTGGGAAGGATGTCATCGATGAGCCAGGCAAGAGGAACTTCTCCAAAGCGATGACGGTGGCAAAGCAGGTGTTCAACAGCTTGACAGAGTACATCCAGGTGGGTGATGAAGCTTTTCACGCTGGGTTCCTGAGCCACTGCCCCCCCCCCATGCCTGTCTCTTTACTGACACTGTCCCTGCTGTAGGGCCCCTGCACTGGAAACCAGCAGTCCCTGGCACACAGCAGGCTGTGGGATGCTGTAGTGGGATTCCTGCACGTCTTTGCCCATATGATGATGAAACTGGCTCAGGTAGGGGTTTCTGGCTTTTCTCCATACATTCTCTGGATGGACACACAGACAGACAGACACACAGACACTTCTGTTGATATCTTTGTGGGGATGCTCCATTCATTTCTGTGGGAAAATCCCTAACCTCAACAATGACAAACCTTAACCCCTACCCAGGCCTAACCTTAACCACAAGTAACCAGATAAAATACAAGTCTCTTGGCATTTTTAGTTTTTTGATTGTATTCACAGATTTTTTTATAAGATTGCATTTCCTCTTGTGAGGACTGAAAAAACAATCCCCATTATGTCAGAATAACAGGTTTTTTATCATATTGTGGAGACATTTGGTCCCCACAATGTAACGTATACTTGGACCACACACACACACACACACACACACACACACAACTATACTTAGGAATTTTTAAATTTAATTTAAATGAATAAATTATTACAACACAGAAGTTAATTTGAATTTCTCTTGAATCGAACGAATGTTTGAAACGGGGGTGTCAAATTCCAGTCCTGGGGGGCCGGAGCCCTACACATTTTGAGTTTCCCCTCATTTAACGCACCTGATTCAACTCCTTGCACTTTCTTGTGCTAATTATCACACAGCTCTAGAGCTGAATCATTTGGGGTGGAAAAGGGAAAGAACTAAGGTACACAGGGCTCTGGCCCCCCAGGACTGAAGTTTGACACCCCCGGTTTAAAAGAATTGTAAAATTTCCTACAGCTGATGTGTGTCACACAGAGTCTGTATTTACTTCCTGCTGTGCTGTGTCCCTTCCTCAATATCTCATCTCCGTCTGCTGGTCAGTAAACTGGGTACAGGAATAAAAAACGTAATTCAATCCTAATATCTATTTCTATGCTGAAGGTTTGCTGGACTTTCCCTGGTACAGTAACTGATCCAGAATCAGTGTGCCTTTACTTCACTTGTATTTAAGGTTATGTGCTTTCCCTTGCACACACATAGCATATTACCTGCTGTGTTAGGCTATGTGCGGCACTCAATGTGTGTTAGACTGGGCCCAGCGTGTTCTTGATGTTTAAATGCATTTTTGTGTCTCCCTGAGGAAATCTCTCCTGTTTGAGGCAGTATTTGGCCCGACATTCATTAGAAACATAGGGAATTCTCACTCAGCAGCGAAAATCACGTTGCCATGAGAGACGAGCACCGCTGTCCGACCTGACCACCCAATAGGATTACTCCTCAAGTGTTTCGATGTCACCAGCGACTGGTTTATTTTCATAAAAGTTCAGGCTTCCCCAGTGCTCCTCGCTTGCATAAACGTCCACTAGCCAATGTTACCATTTTTGTATGCTCCCTGTTTGTGCTGTTGTTTTATTTGCACTTCGTCGCTGCTGTTGTGGGACTTTGCTCCCAAGTTTTTCCTTATGGAGTGTCTACTGATGTCGCATAGTGATTTGATTTGAATGGGCGTTATGGAGCTGCTGTGCAGACAGACACAAGCTCAGTGACAGGCGATGTGATCTCCAAGCCCTGGTCCTACTCACTGCATCCCCGGTCACTCCCCTGAGTTATCCTCTCCTCTATCCCCCTGTACATTTAGTTACGCATTCAAAGGACACGTAGCTGAGAACAGTCTTTGTTGTTTTGTTTTGTTTGTTTCCTTTTTCTGGTCTTAGTCCAGCTGGCTTTCATCGTCAGCCCGCTGCGAATACTGATAACTGTGTGTACTTGGCAGACGCGTCGAAAGTAAACAGGACCCAGAGAGATGCACAGCAGCTTCATAAGCGACAGGGGGAAATTTTGGGGTTATGGAGAGATTTGCAAAATACAAAAATGAATTAAAAATGTTGTTAGGTAACATTTTAATTTTGATATGTGACCCTGCCAGATGCACCCTGACCCTGGACTCCGAAATGCAGTAAGATTCTGTGTCTCTTCCAGCTGCCCTATCGCACACGCCCCCCCCCTGCTCACTTTATCTCCCCCCCTTTGCTTGGTCTGTCTCCATTACCTCCTCACTCAACTCCTCCAAGTTTCCTCCATATTTTCCTTCTGACATTTCATTCAGACTTTCTGCAGTTTTATTCAGTTTTTCCCACAATGCGTTTTATTCCCTTCCTTAATTAAATCTAGAACAATTCTGAATTCTATTGACAATGAGGAGTGAGAAGAAAAATTGAGAAAAGTAATTGAAAATGCAGCAGCAAAGCAGATACTTGCTAAATTGTATAAATGGCTAAACACAAAGCTTTTTAAAAACATGATGTAAATCAATAAAAAAAGGTGATGTCCATTATAGATATGTTGGGTATTGGGCATTAAGAAAGGCTATATACAAAAGATGGATCATTTGTGTGAAGAAACTGCTATCACCATTGTTGCTTCATCTTTGCAGCACCATTTAGACTGGACGTCTTTTATGATTTGCTTATCCACCCTAAAGCCCCTTTAAACAGAAGCTGTCAGACAATATGTACTCTAAAATGTTGTTTTTAAAATGGATTTGACTGTTTTTTATTGGCTGCAAAACACCATGGTTACCAATTGGTCTATACCAGTATGTGTTCTGACAGTAGAGGCAGTGGGTGGGGCTAAACCTTGCTTTGATCGGCAGCTTCTTTGTGTCATGGTCCTGCTTCTGCAGTTCTGTCACGTACCCACTGTCTAATGGCTCTGGCTGTGGTTGTTCATTGCCCAGAGCAACCACTGTGCTATTAGTGCAAGGCTCACGTGTAGTAACCCCCTTTGTGAGTGTAAGCCAGTGTTTATCTATTGTGCGTTTGAAGGTCTCACTGAAAGGGCAATGCCCATAGGAGCCACTAGGTGGGAGGAGAGAGCAGCCTCTGCTCTCAGTGCCTCTCTGCTCCTTCCCACATGTGCCTCCCCTGCCTTTGTAATCCCTTCATTTAACACTGAACATGCATTTGTGTTGCTGACATGCAATCCCAGGATCTTTTCTGGAGTCGAAAACATTCAGAGGTAAGGTGACTTAAAGTTAAGGATCATGATTCTCCCCATCTTCCTCACTACTATGGTGCCTAGACACAGAGCTCTGTCAGGACCCAAAAACAGGTGGCTCATTCCCGGTGCTTTAATAAATTTGTTTCTAAACGACACGCACAGTGCACGTCTTATTGAGTGACACTTGATATAGCAACTTTTTCTCAATTACTAATGATCATACGAAACCAAAATACTGCTATTTGCTCAGTAGTGTTTGAAAAAAAAAAGCTTCAGTTAGTAACATTCAGCACCAGTCAGTGTTGATCCGTTTCTGTTTCTATGTTGTAACATAAACATATACAGACACTCCTCTACTTACGAACTTTCAGACATACAATTGAAGAGGAGTCCAAATTATGTTCATTTGTTGGCTCCTGTTTCCTGCCTGCAACATCAATTTTTTTTTTTTGTGCGCCAGTTCCGCCTAGTACGACTTCTGGCCACGACTCCCACTGCGCATCAGCATAACGTGCGTACTCCCAGCTGCTAGTACTTGGTACTTGCATATACCCTTAAAATTATGTTCAATAATGACTTACGAACATTTCAAGTCACAAACAGCTGTTCAGAACATAACTCGTTCATAAGTAGAGGAGCGTCTGTAATGTCGTTTTACTTTGTAAAACTTAGAATATTGAAAAACGAACAAAATTCTGTGTTCCAAAGTAATGTAATACTGAAGCCGTTATATAGTTCCCATGCAACATTCCAGAAGTGATATTGTCTGTGTGATTTGGGGACTGGGGTTTGAGTACATTCTGTATAAATGCTTTTTCTTCCTCAAAGATAATGTTATTGTCCTTTAATTTTACTCGCAAAATATTCGGGCAACTTTTATATTTATGTCTGTGATCATATGACAGGACTCACGTCAGATTGGTCTGCTTAAAGAACTGCTGGACCTCCAGAAAGACATGGTCGTTATGCTTCTGTCTCTATTGGAGGGTAAGTGGTTTCTTGTTACTCAACAAGGCATGTGGTATTCGTGCAGCTTGTCTTTCTTATAATGTCTAATCATTTCTCCCCATCTCTTCCTCCCAGGTAACGTTGTGAACGGAACCATCGCCCGCCAGATGGTAGACATGCTGGTGGAATCCTCCAGTAATGTGGAGATGATTCTCAAGTTCTTTGACATGTTCCTCAAGCTCAAGGACATTGTGGCCTCAGATGCATTCCGTGACTATGTGACAGACCCCCGTGGCCTGATCTCCAAGAAGGACTTCCAAAAGGCTATGGATAGCCAGAAGCAGTACTCACCCTCAGAGATCCAGTTTCTGCTGTCCTGCTCGGAAGCGGATGAAAATGAGATGATCAACTTTGAAGAGTTTGCAGATCGCTTCCAGGAGCCCGCTAAAGATATTGGGTTCAACATTGCAGTGCTGCTTACAAACTTGTCAGAACATGTTCCTCATGATACACGGCTGCAGAACTTCCTTGAGCAGGCAGAGAGTGTTCTCAATTACTTCCGGCCCTTCCTAGGCCGTATTGAGATAATGGGTGCCAGCAAGAGAATAGAGCGCATCTACTTTGAGATCAGCGAAGTCAACCGCAATCAGTGGGAGATGCCCCAGGTCAGAGAGTCTAAGCGACAGTTCATCTTCGATGTGGTGAATGAGGGCGGCGAGTCAGAAAAGATGGAACTTTTTGTCAACTTCTGTGAGGACACTATTTTTGAAATGAATATTGCCGCACAGATTTCTGAGCCAGAGGAAGGGGAGAAGGAGGATGAAGATGAGGATGAGGGTGGTGCGGAGGGTGGCAGTGAAGAGGGAGAGAATGGAGAAGCAGCTCCAGAGTCAACCTCGGCCTTTGCGGATTTCATCAATGGCATGTTCAATTTCTTTGGAAAGTTCACCTTCCGCAACCTGCGGCGACAGTATCGCAGAGTGAGGAAAATGACCGTGAAGGATATAGTGGTTGGGCTGGCTACCTTCTTCTGGACCATCCTTATGGGAATCCTGCACTTCATCTACAGCATCTGCAGAGGCTTCTTCTTGCTGATTTGGCACACACTGTTTGGTGGTAGTCTAGTGGAAGGGGCTAAGAAAATTACTGTGACTGAGATCCTGGCTAGCATGCCGGATCCCACACAGGATGAGGTTCATGGAGACCTACCAGCCGAGCCTGCAGCAGGGTTGGTGCAGGAAGCGGGCGGAGCGGCTGACCTGATGGAAGGCGGTGGTGGAGAAGAGGAAGAGCCAGACTCCAAGGAACAGGAAGGTGGCCGGATACCTGGTATTGACATACCTGGAGGGCTGGGCGACATAGGTGATACCACTCCAGCTGAGCCACCTACCCCAGAAGGCTCACCCATAACCAAGAGGAAAGTGGTGAGGTTGCCGTTCCATTAAACTGTGTGAATCTGTTAACAATTTTGTGGGGAAAGACCCTGCCATTGTGTCCATGATGGCAGCATTAATAATGCTTCATGTTTCAATGTTATCAAGGCATTGTTTCATGGCGCAACTTCATTCTTATCCCAGCTATCAGATTTTTATGAAGACTGGCCCACTGTGTGCCTTGTACTTTTTTGCAACGCATAACTGTGCATGACTGTGCATAACTGTGCATGACTGTGCATGACTGTGCTCCTTCTGTTCCACACTGTCGCAGTTGGGTTCTGAGGAAGATGAAGCTGAGCCTGAGGTCATAGAGGAACCATCTGCAGAACCCGAGAAGGCAGAGTGAGAACCTCTGCGTCTCGCTTCCTCGTTTCCTCCTTAATTATGTTTCTCTACATTGGTCCATGTCTATATTTTTTCTTTTCAGTGCTGAAAATGGAGAAAAGGCAGAAAAGGAGGCAGAAGCTGAACCTGAAGCAATGGGTGAATCACCAGAAGAGATAAAGGAAGAGACAGTGAAGGTCAAAGCCAAGAAAGACAAGAGATCAGCGGAAGAGCAAGGCTTTGAGCTCTGGAATGAACTGGATGTCCAGAGGAATAAATTCATGGTTAGGAGAAAAGTAGTGTCCCTGGTATTTTGGGGGATTAGGATTAGCAGTAGAATCCAAGCTAATCCTCAGTCCACCATTAAATTCTGGTCAAACTAAGATTACTACAATTCAGAGGTTCCTACAAAGCTGTTGCATGTTTCTTTTTCTTGTTCTTTTGCAGAACTACCTGTCCCGTAACTTTTATAACCTACGTTTCCTGGCTCTTTTCATTGCTTTTGCTCTGAACTTCATCCTGCTCTTCTACAAGGTACTCACGGTCTGAGGCTGTCTGTGCTGATTCTTTTGCTTTGAAGAGTTTTTAGAAATATGTTTGATTTTTGAAAGCTGACAATATGATAACTCTCTGGGGTATAATAATTAATAGTGAACATTTCAGGTCCAGAAAGTGAAAATCCAGACCAAGATTTTGTTTCAACCAACCAGCTAAGTACTGTGACAATGACTTTTTAAACTGGCTGGTTGAAACAAAATCTTGGTCTGGATTTTTATTTTGTGGACCTAAAATACCTCTGCAATGAGTATAATTTTGTTCCATTCTTGCCCAGGTGTCAGACAGTCCCCCAGGTATGGAGGAGTTCGAGGGCTCAGGGATGTTTGAAGGTTCTGGGGCTGAGCCTGAGGGTTCCGGAATGGAGGATGATGGAGGGGATGAGGATGAGGAGGACGGACTGGTGTACTACATCCTAGAAGAGAGTACTGGCTACATGGAACCAGCCATGACCTTACTTGCTGTCACCCATACCATCATCGCCTTCCTTTGCATCATTGGCTACAACTGCCTTAAGGCAGGTTAATTTGCTATGTGTTTTTTTGTGTTGTCGCAGGTCATGCGTTGGAAGTCGTCATGTCAATGCCAGCACTGATGTGCCGTTGATCTGTGGTCATCCTTCAGGTCCCCTTGGTCATCTTCAAGAGAGAGAAGGAGCTGGCACGAAAGCTGGAGTTTGACGGTGTTTATGTCACTGAGCAACCTGAAGATGATGACATCAAGGGGCAATGGGATCGACTGGTCCTCAACACACCGTAAGTGAACACACTATAGTTGTGCAACACCGAAGTATAAAAGTCAACTTTGAGTGTTACAGACAATGGGGATGGATTTGTTGGGTGCTGTCACATATAGCGGCATTTAAAGGCTTTTTATCATTGTGCTGAAAGACATAAGACTAAATTGAAATCTGTATTTTATGTACAGGAGCTTCCCAAATAACTACTGGGACAAGTTTGTCAAGAGAAAGGTGAGAAACCATTTTCAGCATAGCCTGTTTGCATGAGGGGCCTGTTGCTATACTGATGTTGCTGTGTGTCCAGGTCCTGGATAAGTATGGTGACATCTATGGCCGGGAGAGGATAGCGGAGCTGCTTGGCATGGACCTGGCCTCTTTGGATGTCAGCACCCAGCAGAGGGAGAAGAAGCCCGCACCTGACACCTCTTTGTTTACATGGTAATGGCTCCATGTGTGTTCACTGACACAAACAAGCTTTAGCCTGTCTGTGGGTGTTTCTCAATATCCTTTCTTGACCATACTTATGGTCTTGCATACTCTTTTTACCCCATCTTCCATTGTCAAAGACCTGTTCCAATACCAAGAACAGAAGTACAGAGGATGGTAAAAATCCCCAAATATCAAGATTGCCCTGCCCCAAATATCGAGGATGCATTGGTTTCATCCTTGCCTACAAAAGCAATCCCATGATTCTCTGTGTTTCCAAGTTTGTTCTTGGGGGGCTCGTTAGCAAGACCATTATGGCCAATACCAAAAGTACGATCTTTTGCGTTCTTGGTATTGAGAAACATCCCATGTTTTATTGCTGGCCTTAGTTTTTGACTGTGTACCTCTTTTAGTGTAGCAATGGTCACTCAGAGGGGCACAGAAAGGAGACCAGCCTGCATCAGTAAATAACTCTGGTGTAAACTGCCACATGTACAGTACTTTGGGGCTCTATTGAGAAATTATGAAGAAAAAAACTTGAAATTTGCTAAAAACCCAGTTTCTGTTTTCTTAGGATCACATCCATTGACGTGAAGTACCAGATCTGGAAGTTGGGAGTAGTGTTCACAGACAACGTGAGCCAACCTGGTTCAACTTACATATCCATGGTCATACTGTATGTCATACATGTTCATGTTGTATTGAATCCGTGTATCTCTCGTCCTTCTTTCAGACCTTCTTGTACCTGGTGTGGTACCTTGTGATGTCTTTGCTAGGACATTACAACAACTTCTTCTTTGCTTGTCACCTGCTGGACATTGCCATGGGGGTCAAGACGCTGCGTACCATCCTGTCCTCTGTCACCCACAATGGCAAACAGGTATAGCGAAACCTGTATATTACAGTCCATACACTATTCATAACATTCCAACACGTCTCTAAATACAACCCAGATCACATGCATAGATCCATTGTTTCAAAATTTGAATTAAGGAAGTTCCCTTTCATTAAGTCAGACACCCTGTAGTCATAACTCGAACTTAATCCGTTCAAAACGCCGGATCGAATCCTAAGAAGTTCAAGTTGTGATCGAATTTTCGCCGTAAGAAATAATGGAAAACCAATTAATTAGTTCCTGACCCCAAAAAATTACACCGAAATATATATATATATATAAACACAAAATGAACCGGGTAAAATAAGGAGAGCATATACTGTACACATCTAAGCACATTTATCAAAACAGTCATTTTTAAAGTAAGAAAATGAATGTATCCAAACCATGTGTCCTACCCCGATCGTCCGCTCCTTCTGTGTGCCACTCCCTCTCGTTAACCCCAAGTGGAATCCCCATGTGATCAGCTGTTTCTGGTTGTTTTCATCCGTTTTTCCGTGTTTCAGTTTGTTTCCCCATTCCGGTCATTGTATTGTCCATCTGCGTTTTGCCTGCCTTACCTGTTATTAAACCCCATATTCCCTGATACCCTGATGTCTGCACCTTTTTCTCTGTTCTGTCCCTACTCGGCTCGACAATATTATTATAATTAAACATATTAATGGTTTATTATTAATATTAAAATAATGAATAAGAAATCTTTATTTTTAAATGTATTTTATTATGTAATAATCACTGTTACTGTCTATTATTGTCTAAATGTATTTTTACTGTCTAAATATATGTATTCAGATAGTGTAAACAGGCACAATGCTATCACAGTGAATGCGAGGCTGAGACTGAAGCGTTACCCTTTGTTTCTGCTGAGAGACGTGCCGCGTGACTCATTTACCTGAGCATACAAGATATCTTAGATCTGCGTTCACGGTTTGACTTCTGAGATTTAGATCGAGTTCTAGGTAATTTTTTTTCAAACTGGTTGGTTCGACTTTTAAGAAATTCGAGTTATAATGAGTTTGAGAACTGAGGTACCACTGTAGTTGTTTTGAGCCTGTGATCCACCGATAACTGGCCTTCCATCTCTTTGTCAGTTGGTGATGACAGTGGGCCTGCTAGCGGTCGTAGTCTACCTCTACACTGTGGTGGCCTTCAACTTCTTCCGCAAATTCTACAATATGAGTGAGGACGAGGACGAACCAGACATGAAGTGTGATGACATGATGACAGTAAGTGGAAGTGGATTGATCTCTCCATGGACAATGAGCTGAAACGAATCTGCAGAACTCTAGAAATACATTGGACAGCAGTATTAATAATTAGAAGTCTGTTATGCTGCCTTTTGGATCATAACGCATCCTTTCGCTTCCTGTCATTTAGTGCTACCTGTTCCACATGTATGTGGGGGTGCGTGCTGGTGGAGGCATAGGAGATGAGATCGAGGACCCCGCTGGAGATGAGTATGAGCTCTACCGTGTGGTCTTTGACATCACCTTCTTCTTCTTCGTCATCGTCATCCTTCTGGCCATCATCCAGGGTATGGGAAATGTTCAGAAATGTGTACTAGAACAAGTTTCCGGATTACTTAGTCAGGGTATGGGAAACTGTGGTGTTTAAGATTCAGTGAATATCTAGAAGCTGCAGCTATGGATCTGAGTTGCTGTCCTTGGAGCAGCTGTGAATTGTTGACTGTTGTGGTATCACAGGTCTCATCATTGATGCCTTTGGTGAGCTGAGAGATCAGCAGGAACAGGTCAGAGAGGATATGGAGGTAGGTTCTCCCCACATGGCATCTTGACTTGACTCTCAGTATCTTCATCCTATCTTTGCTTCTCAATCTCATTTCTCGCCTCTCACCTCGTTTCATGTTAAAACACATATTTAATCTGTCACACAATTTGCTACCTTCCACATGAGCTTGAGATCTACCCATTAATTTGTTCCTTCCTGTTTGTTTACCTGCCCTTGCTAACTCAGACTAAGTGCTTCATCTGTGGAATTGGGAGTGACTACTTTGACACGACACCACATGGCTTTGAGACACACACCCTTGAAGAACACAACTTGGCCAATTACATGTGAGTATGAGCAGCCAATCAGAAGGCTGACTGGTGCAGTCACTAGCGAGTCTGTCTGCATGACGCAGCCCTGCTTTCAGACTTTTGTCCCCCTTTGGTGCGTCAGTACTTTTCTGTGTCCGACACCTTCCTTCCCTGCACCAATAAGAGACGAGAACCTGGCTAATCATGGGTCACTGCTGGAATGACTGATCTGGAATGTAGGCAGAACCACCTGTCACAGGCCACTGGGCAGGGTGTCTTTGTTTATTCAGGGTGGGGTTTTTTTCTTTTCAGGTATGACATGGTGCAGGTATGTGTTTAATAAAATGAGCAAAGTGAAGTACAGTGATCCCTCACTACTTCGCGGTTCACTTATCGCGGATTCACGACTTCGCGGATTTTTAAATATACAGTA
>JABFEB020000036.1:4899763-4931780 GCA_019775895.2 Stomatorhinus ivindoensis | reverse complement strand
CGCAGTATGGGTCAGCACAGAGTACGCACACTCCACCCTGAACCGCAGTATGGGTCAGCACAGAGTACGCACAGTCCACCCTGAGCCGCACCGCTACTGGCCCCACCAGTACCACCAGTATAGACTTGGTGTCTGTCGGCTCAGCCCCTCTCAGCTGACTTTTTCGAGATAGCCGAATCGCAGGTTTGGCCTGACCCACTAGAAATTCAACAAGCACAATTAGGCTTATTCTCACATCCCTTATATTTGGCACCATAGATAAAAATGACGTTGGAGAAGTCTGCCCCGAACCCACCAGAGAGAGAGAGAGAGAGAGAGAGAGAGAGAGAGAGACAGAGAGACATTACATCATGCAGTGAATTAGCCAGACCCAGCATTTCCTTGTCAAAAAAGAGTGTAGAGTAACCACTACTGAGGGGCGCTCTGTGGACTCCGCCCGCCTCTACTGCACATTCTGCCAAATGGCACGTCCTCTTCTGTCTTTGTTAGTTTCCTATAAGCCTCATTTATGTTATGACCTGATCCTTTCTATGGCAATAGCGGGGTCCTGGCTTCAAGCATGAAGTCACTAATGGAAGCATTTATCAAAGAATACAGATCATTTTCAGTGCTGAGTGGAGAAGAAGCAGCAGCTGCTGTACTCACATGCT
Source organism: Stomatorhinus ivindoensis (assembly GCA_019775895.2). Lineage (NCBI taxonomy): Eukaryota > Metazoa > Chordata > Actinopteri > Osteoglossiformes > Mormyridae > Stomatorhinus > Stomatorhinus ivindoensis. The sequence goes on along the minus strand of JABFEB020000036.1, from coordinate 4,931,130 downwards.
ATCCAGGCAGTCTGGGGGCTGTTTCAGGCGGTTGCCCTGTCTTAGGTAGTCATAAATCTCACTGTTCTCCACGCCAGGGTAGGGTGTCTGCCCCCTGGTGGCGATCTCCCACATAGTCACGCCAAATGACCACTGGTGGGGAGAAGAATGCAGTGGGAGTGAGACACGGATATGTCTCACACACACAGACGCACACGCCCTAAGTTTCGTTCTCATTCCATGGGCGGTGTCTTGGTCTGCCTCGCATGCTAATTTCTTCCTCCCTTGCCGCAGCCCCGAGATCCCCGGCTGGCTTACCACGTCGCTTTTGGTGGTGTACACTCGGTCGGCCAGGCTCTCGATGGCGATCCACTTGACGGGCATCTTGGAGATGCGGCCTTGTCTGTAATAGTCTCCGTTGTATATCTTCTTTGACAGGCCGAAGTCGGCCACGCACACCGTCATGTTCTCGTTGAGCCTGAGAGAGGGAGAGGGGCAGAGAAAAGGGCTGGTGTTACAAACACCAAAAAAGTTACAAGGAAGAGCGTCTCTGTCCAACATGTCGTTGTCTTCCTCCCTTCCATCTCTCCTTAATACATTCATCCGAAGACGAAATCTGATACAAACAGACACCGGGTTCCTGTTTACGCTACATAAAGTCGGCGCGGAAAGTGCCGGAAGCTGGTGGGATTGCTATAACTTCATGGAAATGAATGGGCTGAATGGGAAGGAGATCAAGTTGTCAGAGCAGGAATGGGGGCTCACATGCAGTTCCTGGCTGCCAGATCGCGGTGGATGAAGTGTCGGCCGCTCAGGTACTCCATTCCCCGCGCGATGTCGGTCATGAACTTCACCAGCATCTGAGATGGAAGGAACTGGAAGGGCGAGAAGCAAGTCAACAGATACAAAATTGGAAGGCCGTGACTGAGCCTGTCCTTATCTGGCTGAGCCGGAAAACATAATCCTATTGTTTTGAGGAATGCAGTCACAAGAACTCAATTTATCACATATCACTTGTCAACGTACAAAATGTAGCATGCACTTCACGGCATGTGACATATCGTGACACTTTGTTTCTGCATCAGTGGTGCAGGTAGGCAGGATTCTTTGTAACACTTTGCGGCAATCACTCTTTGTACAAGGTAGAGGTGGGACACTGACCACAGGGCAGTCCCCTAGCCGGGAGTAGAGAAGGTAGCTGTGGAGATCTCCATGTTTCATGTAGGGCAGGATGACCACTGGAGATGGGTAGCCTTCACCCTCCACCGTCTGCAGACACACACCTATGCAGGAGGAGGGGCATCATGAGATTGGCTGAGGTCCTGATGATCCAGGGGCAGATTCTACACCCAGAACATCGGGTCCTCTGGATGATCAAAGTATCCTTCTCACCCAAGAGCCTCATGATGTTGGGGTGGTCAAACTCCTTCATGCAGGCGGCCTCTCGGAGGAAGTCCTCCATCTCAGTACGGGTGCAGATGGCAACTGAGAGTGAGATAGAGTGAAAGGCATGAGGGTGAAGCTGTGAGCGAGAGGCTGGTTTCCATCCCTCCAGTGGTCAGGCACTCACTCTTCATGGTCTTCACAGCCACGCGGAGCACAGAGTCCTCCTGAGTAAGCAGGCCCTCCATAACAGACCCAAACTCTCCTGTGGAAGGAGACAAACCAGGAGTCACATTGAGTCACATGGAGTCACATGGGATCGGGGGCGTAGCTCAAAATTCTGGACCTCCTGAAAAAATGTTAACTTGGGCCCCCTCCAATTTTCCATATAATCTTACATATTCAAGGGCTCCCATAAAATTCTGAGCCCGCTGAATCTGCCAGGGTATCCATACCTCTACTGCACCCTTATGTAGGACTGGGGGTGGCAGTTGTGTCCCCCCCGTAAACCTTACCCTCGCCTAGGGTCTTGCCCAAGGTGAGCTTGTGCCTGTCCACCATCACATCCTGCAGTTTCTGCTTCAGTTCCTCACTGATGCCAAGGTGGTTCACTGTGGGCGTGGGCAGAGTCACCGGTCACCAATCAACACACTGCAAAGGTGACCGAAGGCGGGCGGCTGCATGACGGACAGGTACCAGCTCCATTCAAAGGGCACACGCAGAGAGACAAATAACAGCATTTCTACAAATACCCTCTCATTGGACACACCCAAGAGTGTACCTCCTATTGGCTCTGAAAATCTATGCCACAGCTGCACGTAATCTCCCAAACCAAGAACTCAGATCTGGGGAAGGTGATGTTACACCTTCAGTGTAAGTGTGACTCAAACCCTAAAATCAGCTTATTTAATTAACTCCTGCGTGAGAAAAACAGGTTGTCTGGCACGTCACCAGCCCACGCAGCCCCAGCACTAGTAACGGGACGGGAATTCCAGTATCATACCAGCTCCCAGATTCCATGACACAACATAACTCTGGAATGGATTCATTTGGACCATGTACTGTTTTTGTACACCTAGATTAGATCAAATGAGCATGGTCCCACTGACCTCATGCAGAAGGCCTGCTGCAGAGTGAAAAACAAGAGCGAGCGCCAACATTCTGCCAACTGTCTCTCCACCTTCCCTGCTTCGCCCACGGCTCACTCAGAGCGGCACAGCTCAGCTTCCCAGCCACCGAGGATTTGAGCCCGTTCGCAGTCACACACAGGCCACTGTGCTTATTTTAAAGCAGGTCTCAGCTTTTCGGCCGTCCGCATCAGGCCGCGTGTATCCACATGACCACCGGTGCTCGCTTCGCTGGGAAAGGGGCCCAAGCCCAGAGCCAGGGAATTCCCAACCGCCCATGACTGGCCCAGATTACAAGGTCAATCCCAGATGTTTTCCAAACGTGGCTTGGTCCAGGACAAAAAAACAATATCTGTCTGTAAATGTAACAACCCACAAACCTGAGCTATTTGTCTGGTGAGGGGTATTTGACGGGGCAGGGAGGAGGTCACTGTGTCAAAACAGAGACCCATCCTTGACTGAATCAATACGAATGCAGGAATGGCCAACAAAGTCTAAAGTGAACTAGCCCGTAAATCAGAGGCCACAGGAAGCAGAGTCTCCTACAGCAGCTGCTCAATTTGGTCTGAGCTGCAGCCACACACGCCAGGGTGCAGGGCTGCATCCACACACGCCAGGCTGCAGGGCTGCATCCACACACGCCAGGCTACAGGGCTGCATCCACACACGCCAGGCTGCAGGGCTGCATCCACACACGCCAGGCTGCAGCGCTGTACTCTGGTGATTCACAAGGCACCATGGGAAAACATGAGTGTGCCGACGAGGCGTGGAAACCAAGTCTGACAATGTGCTGTCTGTATCCTTCAGGCGATGCCTTCTCTAACTTCACCAGAACTTCAGCACATCGTCCATAAACCGCTCATTCGGTTAAATCGGGTAGCCATTTAATTACAGTAATTGGATTTAATTGCAGAAACAGAAAGTCCACTCTCTCCGCCAGGACTGGCGGGTGTCAGGGCAGGCGATCAGAGGACTCACAGGTGGCTTCATTACTCCTGCGGCTGTAGGTTCGACGTGCCTGATAGCGCACCACCAGCTGTCCTCGCTCCATCATGGGCTCAAACGCCTCTCTGTAACACACACACACACACACACAGTCAGGTAAACATATCTCTATGGGGACCGCTCATTCATTTCTATGGGAAAAATGCTAACGCTAACTATAACAACCTTAAGCCCTACCCAGCCCTAACCATAACCATGAGTAACCATACAAAATACAAAAATTAATTTTTTGTTTTTTTCTTTGCAGTCACAAACAGTCCCAGTCATACAGATGGCATGTTTGATGTGGTAATTAAGGGGTGTAGGGCAATTGCTGCATTGACTCCCCCCCTTCCCATGTGTATAATCTGCCACCGGTTCCATTATCCCAGGAAGGCTCCTCTCATCCTTACGCCCTTATGCACCAAGTCGGCTTAAGCGGGAGATGCGGTTCGCCCGTACCCGAATCGCGTCTCCTTCCGCCGCAGTCTAGTCACATAGACCGCCGCCAGCACTGCCAGCACCACGGTAATGCCAATCGCCATGACGACGTACCACCACTGCCAGGTGGGGGTTGATGATGAGGACAGGCCTGAAAGGATGGGGTGGAGGAGGTGAATAGACGCAGCGCCGCAGCGAGATCAGCACTGGGCTACTCTTTCCAGTCCCCAGAGCTGTTAGTCACATAAAGGCCTTTTGCAAACGTCAGACACATTTTCCTATCTGATGCAAAACAACTTGCATTTCTTACAGCTTATTGCTGTTATTATCAGAGCAATTCCACAATCCTGTTTAAAGACAGGGGCACTGCTAGGGAATCTGGGCTGAAAGGATATGGTGTTTGGTCTCTAACCCAGTACAATCTAAATATGTTCCTACTCTTTGGACTCATCCCCATCTTTACGACACCCCTGTTTTAAGGTACAAGAACAGGCCTTTCCATTGGACTTGATCCGTTAATATTCAGGTTTTACATTCGTGTCATTATGCTCTCTGCTAGCCAGCAGCTTGACTTGGTAAATAGTGACAGAACACTTTGGTGCTCAGACAATGGCTTCTGTGTTTCTTCTGTAAGATGTTAGCAATTCCCACTTCTGCTGTCGATATATTTAACGTGTGCTTCCTGTGGATATGCTTCTCATGTCAGGGAACCTTTCAGCACTTTGTGTTTGCTTGTCATGCCATGTTCGGCTCCTCGATTCGCCAGTCTGAATCCAATGATTGCCTCTTTCTCATGAATATTAACAGGCGATCCCACCCAGCCCTGCAGAGTCCCCTGTTTCCTGGCCCCTCCTTAGCTTCTTGTTTAGTCTACCGAGACACCCATACAGATCTGCACAGACGCTCAAAAAAAAAACAACGACGCCAAGAGAACAGAGTGAGACCCCATGGCTGATTATCGTGCATCTACCCGCGTCTGTGTGTGTGTGCGTCTGTGTGCGTGTGTGTGTGTGTGTGCGTTCCCATGTGAGAAATCCACACCCTCAGGTTTATGCTCTTTGATGCGCATTAATGCAAAAAAGAAATCTACTCACCTCTGGACTCGCCCATCGCTGTGGGAGAGATAGAGAACGTCTTCATTTAGGCACTTCAAGATCGATATCTTGTGCATTAAGCTGATCGCCAGCCGGCCCACTGTCCTTTAAGTCTCGCCCCCATTGCCCTCCCCCGCATACCTGGCTGTGTGAGGGTGAGCGTGCGCAGGTCGCTCCAGGGGCCCGGGCCCGCCGCCGTGTAGGCACACACCCGGAACGACACGTTGGACAGGGGGGATGACAGGTTGATGGGCAGCTCGTGGTACAGCCCCACATCCAGGATGATCTGGGACACAAAGACGCCAGCCTGCTTTGATGTACTTCAGAATATCCGGTACTGTTCCAGCACCATTATGCGACGCAAGCAGGAGGCAAGGGGCTTGGTGGGGGCGTGTCACACGCTGCGGGCGCAGTACCTGGTTTGTCTCTGGGGTCCTGTACTCCAGCTGGTATCCCAATAGGTGTCCGTTCAGTTTGCCCGTTGGCTCCGCCCAGCTCACCACCACGTCGGTGCCGTTCAGTATGGCGGTTATGTTCTCTGGGGCAGAGTCCGGCACTGTCAGGGATCAGCGCGAGTCAGGTTACCTCAGAGTGCCGCCCACCGCAGAGGCCATCCGGCAATCTGTGACACCCATCTTCATTACGGCTCAGACGTGGGGGGGCTCGGAACACAGATAAAAGCCAGCACTCTGATGCAGACGATCGCGCCTCAGAGACAGCTGACGTGGACGTGGGGGGAACGGCAGAATTCCACTTTTAGCAAAACAACTTAAGGGAGTTTAAACAGCGCGACCGAGCGTCAGAGCAGCATGGCACTCTGGGAACTGGTTTGTTTTTCTGAAGGATGCAAAAGACTCGAGGCGCAAACTAACGAGGGAAAAAAAAAACAAGTGGGAATGAAAGACTATCCAGAGCAGACAGCTCACAGCCGGACGCGGCCAGTAGGACGGCCTCATCTGCCTCAGCGATGGGGGCACGGTGGTGGGGCGGGGGGGTTTGGGGGTTTGACGGTGTTGCCGTGCCGACAAACGCTGATCGCTTCCATATGTGCTCCAGCCCGCATGCGGCAGTGAGTAGCATGGACGCCCCCGCTCTGCGTCCCTCTACCTAACACCACCTCCCCCAAAATGCAGGCACCAAACCAACCACAAGGACCAGAATATGGATCAGCAATGCTTGGGGGGGGGAATTAGGAAGAACTACAAGATAAAGGGAACAAACAAGCCCGGAAGAACGAGGGAAGATGGATAGGCCGGGGGGGGGGGGGGGGGTGAGCATTCGGGGCAAGGGGAGCAAGGACAGAGCAGTCAATCTGAGCAACTGGACCTCATGGGCACCTGAGCACTACGCCACCTGCTGTCCACTGGAAACACACTTTTTGGCTCTGTCCTCCTTTGTTTTGGGTTAGTTACCCTGTGTCAGCCTGCAGCCCCACTGAACAGCACAGGGGAGTTATTGGGGCAGTTAGACACAACTGGATTAATCCTGTGAACTCCGAATGGACCTGCGCAGGAATCTTTCCAAGAAAGTTTTCTGTTGGCTGCTCTTGCATAAGACTGGCCTTGCCTCTCTCTCTCTCTCTCTCTCTCTCTATCAAACAGAGGGTCAGGCTGGGAGTTTCAAGGGATCGTTTTTGAAGGTCTATTTTCTAGAGAACTTGGCATTTAAAATGTTTTTTTTTTTGTGCTTAAAATAGTGACCACCTGGGGCCATAGTCTTAAAGCACGAAAGACGGAGCGAAAAGAATTGCTGCAGTATGCGTGTCATGTTCATGGGGTCTGAGAGCGGCAGGTAGGTGATGCTTGGGGAGGGGCATTTGGAGGGAATGAGCATGGTTTGAATTTTAAATGTCGAGGCCAAATCCGGTCACTGTGCGAGTGAAACGGAGCCCAGGGTCTGTTTTCTGCCTGTAGACACATAGCAGATTCTCACACGAATGGATTGACATAATCCTGGATTCTGACTGTGTAATAGGAGGGTTTTTCAGAGCAGGAATGAACATGCCACCAGGCAAATTGAGGAAAAGCAGCCATTGCCCCCCCCCCCCCCCAGTGGCTTGCCTGCTGTCTGTGTAGGGGCTGGACACCCTGTCCCCCACGTCGGCCCAGCTGCTGGAAGAGCACCCAAGCAAGGCTCCCTTCAGCTCCTAGACAGAGGGCCAACTGATACCGTCACAAAGGGCAGCAAGTGGTTTGAAAGGCTATAACCGTCCAGGCTCTGCTCCATCTGCCTCTCTCTTCCCCTGTCTGGGATGACGCTGATCTGTTTTTGGATAAGCTGAGCTGAAGGAGCAGGTAGTTTCCATGTCAGCGAGTTCTTTTTCGGCAAATCGCGGTGGGAAACGCTGACAGACGGACTCGGCTCGGCCAGACATACCGTGTGGCTGACGGAATGGCCATCGGCCCCTTCCCTGGGGCGCTGTGCTCTCTTCTCGACACTTACTCACTTCTTCCATTACTCCAGATCCTCTCACACACATTTAAAATCCCATTCCTGACATCCCTCCCATTTTCAGCAAAGACGGTGTGAAGAAGCGTGGAAGAGAAATTCCACGTTTAAGCAGGACATCAACCCACCAACATGAAAGCCTCATTCCCACAATTCCTGCCGCAACCGTAAACGTATTCAAGCCGACAGTTGGATTGAATCTGGTTGAAGATGGCCGCCACCTACCCCCTTCTGCAGTATTTAGCGTGACCCAGTCCGTCCAAGGAGACTGCCCCTGACTACTGCGGCAAGCCACCCGCACTCTGTACGCTGTCAGCGGCTCCAGGTCCGAGATCACGTGACTGGAGAGCGTGGCGCTCACATTCTGCTGGTGTCCCGTAGAGCTGGACAGTGTGTTGGGGTCAGGTTCAAAAGGCGCGGCCTGAAACACAGATTATCATCAGTCTCCATGCGATGGTCTTAAATCTCGTCAAACCATCTATAACTTAGAGCTGAACTGTCACTGACTAATTTAAAAGTGACACAGGCTGACATCGGAGTATTTAAGGCCATGATATCTCAAGCTGATCCTGTTCTGTATCCTTCGAGCCCTGTTGTGTTCTTCATCGAGGAAGTTAATCTGAATTGTTCCAGAGCATATTTCCATGAGTACACATGCGTAAAAGAACTGGAGTGTAGAGAAAGCACCTCCAGAACAGAGTGAGACTTCTAGGAGAAACTCGTCATGGGAGACTTATCCTCAATCACCCCCACTGTCGAACACTCGTGCTCAAACATAGAGGATATGACTCAGAAAAGGGGGTTTCGAGAACGGGACATGTAAACACAGACTCCACACAGACATGACTCAAAGAACCCCCCCATGTTTTAAAATATCAGATAGAAGCTCTTTTTTCCATTCGTTGTTTACTTATCTGCTATAAACACGGTAACGCACGTTGCCTCTTTCTATCCCAGCCACACAACCGACTCCCAGATTCACATTTCTTCCCGTTTCTGCTGTTCGAGCTGCTGAATCAGCCACCCCCCCCCCCCTCGCCTACTGGGCCGGGGATGAAAAAAGTGTGGGGTGTGGGAATGCTGGAGGGGACAGATTTATCAGAACCAGACGTTCATGGGCGGGCGGGCCAAGGGGGCCTCTCATGGAGAGTGCGTACGCTCTGCCCATCTCTCCCCCAGCAGGGCGGTGGTGGTGGGGGGGGCGTGTGTAACGGCACTGCAGGAGTTAAAGCCAGAGGTCCACTCTCCCATAGAGAAACCTGATCTTTCACTGTAGGGCGCGTTGGGGAGGGGGGCCAAAGAGGGGGAGGGTTGCGGAGGTAGTACTCGGTTTATAGAAAAAAAACCAAAATCTTTCTAAGAAAACGTTCCCCATTTTTTCAACAGCCAGGACCGTGAACAACAGTAGAGTACAATGCTTCTCCATACATAGGCCAGTCCGACTCTGACTCTGACTCTGCTGGGTCCTGACTCACCACTGGGGATTTCCCTGACTCATCCTACCTGGACTGAGCACTCTGTGATGGGATGGACCCCCCCAAAGCTAGGAGTCCAGGATACATGTAGGCTGGTGTTGGTGACCTGAGTGGCGTGCACTTTCCGAGGCTGGGACGGTATGACTGGGGGACAGGGAGGAACACAAGGGGTTAGAACACAGTCCCCCCCCTCCCCTAGCCATGGCTCATAACCAGCTGCCCCCCCCTCGTGCCAGATACCTACCTGTCACAAGGCCTGAGCCTGAGGTGGCGACCCCTTTGTAGTTATGAGCCTCACATGAAAATGTGCTGGTTTTGTTGAGTCCTGCAGTGACAGAGAGACAAACTGGACGGTCAAAAGGAGGACGCCAGTAGAATTTTAACCGGTCCTGGATTGCAGTAGAGGCCCGGTGGCCCAGTATATACACAGTGCCAGAAAGTTACAGGCTCCAGGCCGCACCTCAGCCGCACGTGATGGCACCCTGCCACTGCACGTTTCACAGCCCCTTAACGACAGGTAGCCTGTTAATGGCATCCAGATGGCGAAGTAAAGTGTCTGCAAGTGTTTGCGGCAGGAACAGAAAATTAGCACAACATGAGCAGCGAATTTTAACCCTGCTTGCTAATTCTCTAACAAAAACACGCACGCATATTCAGCAGGCAGGGATACAGAAGTGACTGACCAGCAGGCAGGGATACAGAAGTGACTGACCGGCAGGCAGAACGACGCGCCCCTTGGCTGGCAATCTCTCTCAAGCAGCCTGCATGCTCTCTCTGACACGGTTCGACAAACACAGGTCAAAGCACCGTGGATTTCAAGCTGATTTCCGTGCATGAAATTTGATCACATTTAAAGCAGAAAGAGTGGCCGTTGGCTTTGGGAAAAGTGTATATAGTTTGTTTGGGTAATTAAGTTAAAGAACGCCAATGACCTGTCAGCAATGCAAAGGAATGTACGTGTGTGAGTCGTCGTGCAGCATCGTCACGAGGGTCCTGCGTGTCATTCCGCATAAACACCCATGTCACGCTTTGAATTGGGCCTGGGGGGCAGACCTGGGGTCGTGGCCACCCGCGGTCCTGCCCCTTCGCTGAGTCAAGCCCTCAATCACCTCGGTGGGTGTGTGGACAAACAAAGTTGGCAGCTGACGGGCCCCGCGACCCCTAGGGATGTGCGTCCATGCGGCTGTCCTCGGGCTCAGACCACAGATCAGCTTCTCGGTGGACATCTGGGCCTGCATCACCGCCCTGCCAGGCAGGCCGCACCCGAGAGGGAGGAGGGAGTTCTGTTATTCTGTTATTCAGACTGTCTGCTCCTCATTGAGACTCAGCTGGGTCTCAAGCCGTCAGCAATTCTCGAGAGAAGCTATTCAGGTGTCAGCAGGCTGCTGGCGTCCTGCATGTATGCCTCCCACAAGGCTGGGGGGGGCCGACCAGCCGTGCCGAGGAGGGCGGAGTCTGCCAGGTTAACACTTTCTTGCTTTCGAGGTGTAAATCCGCTGCTAACAAAAAGGTAACCGACCAGCATCTAGCACCGCCGTGATGGAAAGATCTTCACCGGGAACTAAAGGCTTGGCTATAGACACACAAACCTGCACCTGACTGGTGTGAGTGGAGTTCGTGTGAATGGGGTGAGAGGGCTCACCTGTTAGGGAGAGCGTGGAGGGTGACAGGGACATGGGATCCATCAGAGAATTTACTGGCACCCCGTCCTGCAGCCAGATGACTCGGACAGGTTCTGGTGGCCCATGGGCTACGCAGTGCAGACTGAAGCTGACGTTGGCCATCACTGTCATGTCTTGGGGCTCCATGGAAAAGTGAGGAAGGCCTGAGTGGGAGGGACCTCACAGTCGTCATGGGAAACAGAGGAAAGCATGGCTATGACATCACTCTAGCTAACAAGGTTAGCCTGGCTAACGGGGGCAGCTTCACCTTCCAGCTGGATGTGGCCCTGCCGTGAAATGACCTGCTGTCCCTCGGCGGTCACCACACAGCGATAGTCCCCCATGTCTGGGACTTGGGCGCTCTCGATGCTGTAGGGCGACACAGAGACCTTTGTGAATCGTGGCCCATGGCTAGGAGGACAAACCCAGCATGGTGAACGGTCTCGGCACCCACCTTAGCTTGCTGAGAATCTGCCACTTCTCCTCGGTGATGGGGATCTCCACCTGGTTCGTGTCGGTGGTGTCCAAAGCCACACCGTCTTTCTGCCACACCACGTCTGGCAGCTCCCTGTTGCCCCCCATCATCTCCAGCCGGCAGTGCAGCTGCACCGCCTTGCCCAGGGCGAGTGTCACATTGGCGGGGTCCCGGACAAACCATGGCCCTGGGAACCAACGGAGAACCGCAGGTGATCCAACTTCACACAGTGTGACCCTAGAGGGCAACTGTGCCCGATGCTGCCAAGGATATGCTCTCAGCCCCGCGACCCTACCCACCATGAGTGGCAGCAAGATGGCTGGTGAGGTGGATAGATCCATGCACTGAAGCACAAAGCTACCAATTCAAATAACCATCGCGCCATATATTTTGCACCTGTAATGCCCCAGAAATACAAGCGGAGAATAAGCACAGGCGCTGTGACTGCTAAGCATGCAAAATAATATTTTCTTGTTCAGGCGCATGATTGTTTATCCACCAGGTACGAACGTTTCAGGTTTATTTGGAGCTGAAGAGAAAATATCCAAAACTCACTCTATCCAGTTTGTAGGTACCATTTCCGTGGACTGCGTGAGTTTTGGCAAATTTAATGAAAGTTCTTCATTGGATTACATGAAAACTAATGTTTTCATGAGTTTTGGTTCCTAGTTCTGTAATATGATGAGGAAGCCTGACTTCAGGTTATAGGCTAAACAAATGATGGACTCGATGATTTTTGGAAATTTGATCTTGAATTTATGTCAAATTTTCCCCCTGTCTGTCTTGCATTTTTCCTGAAAAAACCCCTGATGGTGAGTAAATCTCAGGTCCTTTTAACCTCCATTCTTTTTAGTACTATTTAACTCTTGGTTTTCTCGTCTATTTTTCTGCAGTTAAGAACGTTGCTGTTCGGTCACGCCAGGCCGCTGTCCAGCAGAGCCGGAGAGTGCCGCTGATCGGAATGCATGTCAGCCACACCATCGGTGATCACAGAGCTCTGCTCTGTCCCTGTTTCCCCTCAAATCCCCCCTCATGCTCACTTAAGGAGAAAAATCTCAAGAATGTGCCAGCAAGCTGATAAAACATCCAAGTAACATTTAGCATTTTACTTCCCAGCCGAATACCCTAGATAAGCTGTCAGCTGAATAATATGTTGCTGGGACAGTTCAGGTTAAGGACATTCTTGAAGGTACAACAGCAGACCAAGGACACACCCATATCCACAGACTTCTTAAATATTACCATGTACATATTCTCAACGGTGGCCAAAAAACACAAACGCTGTGGAGAAGATACAAGGGTCCACCCGGTGAAAGTGATCACTCTCCCAGTTCATTAACCACAGCACGGCACTGCCAATTTGTGATGAAGGTACTGAGTGTTCAACATCACACAGAATGTGAGCATGTGACTGTATTTCCAGGCCGGAACATAGTATGGATACTTTCTCACGCCTTGGCTTCCTGCCATACGACGAGAAGACAAGCATTCTCAGGCCTGACAGCCTATAATGCTTGTCTTTTTCAAAGTTTAACCTTTAACCCCTGACCTCTGCCCTCCGAACCCCTACGGGGCATATCCTTTATATCATGCTGACATCGCGTCCGAGGTTCCTACTGCAGCGGATGGACGAAAGTGCGGATCTATGGTAAATCACATAATATTCCAGCTATTCGCAAACTGAGAAAGATGCTCGCCTTCCTTCGAAATGCAAAAAGGGACCATTCATGGATTAAAAAAAAAGAAAATGTACAAAATGTGGTAGGGAACGTTAGCAGGAGAACATGCACAGGCATTATGGTGAGACTCATAGAGTATCTCAAGCTGCCAAGGATCTGTTTATACTGAGAGGCCCTCGCCTACCCTTGCGGATCCCCCTTTGAAATCCTTTCTCGGATGTTACATTTCGCTACCGGCCAGCAGGATGTTTCTTAGAACACAGCCAGATGCAGGCTGACACCACACACCTTCCTTCACCTGTTCGCCACCCAGTCTCCTGATCGGTTGCCTTGGATTCTCCCTAACGTTTCACCCTCGGTTCCTCTTGATGCTGCTGCCCTCCTGCATTCAGCGTTAAGAACGGAAGAACATAAGAAATTTACAGACCAGTGGAGGCCATTCGGCCCATCAAGCTCGTTTGGGGAGAACTTAACTAACAGCTCAGAGTTGTTAAAATCTTATCTAGCTCTGATTTAAAGGAACCCAGGGTTTTAGCTTGCACTACACTAGCAGTATGACTACTCCATACTCTAACTACATGCTGTGTAAAGAAGTGCTTTCTCCAATACATTTTAAAATGTTCTCCTAATAATTTCCACTTATGGCCACGAGTTCTACATAGTTTTTAAACTAATACTGAAGTAGCCATTTGGCAGAACAGCATCCATACCTGTTAGAATCTTATACACCTGGATCATGTTCCCCCTCAGGTTCCTTTGCTTATGGCTGACCCAGGTCTCACCCAGGTCTCAGCCACATATTTTTCTACGTTTATTTTGCAGATGCTTTCGTCCACAGTGACGTCCATTACAAACAGATGACAGCTGTCAAGGAGTCGACTTGGCATAAGTGCAGCTATGTTGAGCGTCCAATCAATGCCTACATCAGAAGCATTTTGAATGTGGGGGGACACCGTGCTGGGTGAACTAATGTTTTATGTTAAATGTGGGGGGGGGTCCAAACGAATAATTTTGAGATGTGAAGGGGACACATCCCCTCAGATTTAATGGTGGTGACGCTCATAGCCCATGTACAAGTGTCAGGAGAATTGGAGCAGAAGCTGCACAGCATTCTGGAACATTCTGGAATATCCTCGGACCGTTCCTTAGACCTGCTGTTGCAACCTTTCTCCACTTCTCTTCTTAAAGCACCCATGACAGGAGGACAGCTATGACTGATCCTCATCCTATCCCCACTAATGCCATAGCTGAGAGATTTTTAGCAGATTGGACCATGCCATGCAAATGGTTTCATATCAGTTGAGAACAGAAGAAACCACTTTACGTTTGGCCATCGCATTCTGGCAGATGTCTGCAGCCAGCTTCTTCCAAACAAACTCCCGTCGTCTCAGATGCAAATTGAAATTCTTCTAACAATTGAAGTGTTTTCACAGTCAGCCTCGCAGATTCTACCTGAGGGTCAGTTTATTGTGTGTTAATTGCTTTTATCTTTGTCTGCATGCCAGTGTTGCCCAAAGTTGACGTTGACAGACATCACACCAAAACAAGTACTTTGGCTCAGGCAAGTTTTGCTCAATGAGGCAAATTTGTTTTGCGTCGATTTCTCATATTTTACCCTGCCTAGGAATTACGTGACATGCAGATTCCCCCAAAGCAGACCTCTTCGAAAGCAGTTCCACTATAAATGTCAATCACTTCAAAAATGGCAACGACCAAGCATGACCTGATAAACAGGTACAGGTGCAGAAACATGGTACGTGATTTCCATCAGCACATTCTGGTGGCACTGTAAACACCACAAATGATAAAATGTCCGAAAGACTGGAGAACTGTCAATTATACCAGGGCACATAGGTACCAAGTCATTATTGACATGTTCCGGAAAATATACTGAACAATCAGGTGTACTTAAGCAAGTAACCGTGGCAAACTTAAAAAGTGAGTGCACTCAGATCATATTGATGAATGATTTAAGCACCTGTAAAGCGAATACAGGATACACAGTAATTTCTTACCAAGCAGGGTATTCGCGGCGACTGGACACATCAGAAGAAAGGCCACCAGCAGCAAGGAACCGTTCATATGACCCATGTTGCCTTCCCGAGTCCTCGGTAGAGTGTAAAGTTGCTTTAGTGCAGCGCTCTTCACCTCGCCTTTGCCGGCCCCCACAGAGATCCGCATCAGCGCATCTCCCAGCGGCCAGACCGGGACCAGGGCGAAGTTAACTAACTTCACGGGCGCACGTCGGATTATTTCATAAATTGTTTACAGGTCTGCGCTTAGAAGCCAGTTTCAAAACCAGTTTTTTTTTTCTTTTCAATTTCCCCGCCCTCGGTTCATAATAAAAGAAACACTGGTTTATATCAAGTTCAGAAGATTGTAGTCCATCATGTTAAATTCAAGGTATGGGGGAACTGGTCTTCAGAAAAGGTACCGATTGCAGAAAACTTATTTAGACCGCACGGTAACATACGATGAGTGAAACCGAGTAAAGTGATTTCTAAAAATCGTAACATCGATCAGCTATTTATCTGTTTTATCTCCGAGAAACTTCCAGTAGTTCCTGCGGTTCCGTATTCCTGTCCTCTCCTTTTTCTTATGGAGCTGTTTTCCCTTGACTAACTCTCCTCTCACATCTCCGACTGTTGCCTCCAAACTTTTCCCCCCTCTTCCCCCCCCCACACACGACTCAAATTCCAAACTTCCTTCCATTCTCTCCCCCTCCTCCCGCACACCTCCCAATCTCTGTTTTGCCCCCACCCCCGTGTTTTCTTAATGCTTTTCTCACATGGGGGGTACTAAAGTGTATACATTTTTAATTATTATTTCCGCAAATAAATGGCTTAAGGAATCGATTTAACATCAGTATAGACCTACACATTTTTATATAAATGTCAAATAGTCGAAAGGTTTAAACACTTATTACTAGAATCCTCTTTTTACCGAACATTTTTGATTGCAGCACCCTACATTACGGAATCAGTGAATTTTACATTGAATCTGCACAGATGAATAAAGACATATAAATGCTCTTCGTCGTGCGGCTTATGGGTCTTTTCCTAAGTATTTTAAAGTTGTTATTACTATTCCTGAAAACTTTAATGAACTATTATAATACAATATAGTAGGCCTACCATGAAGTATAATATACGGTAATAGTTCATTCATGGCATTTCCATCAAATCGACATCAAACGATGTATAAATAAATAATAAAATGATCACAGCACTTTCAGGAAATGTACTCAACGAAGCTATTGGAAATATTCTAAGCCCATTCTGGTTATTCATGTACTGTAACACAGCAGACTGACCGATTATAAACCCCAAGAAAACAATCACTGATTAGAGTGATATACTTTTAACATTTTCTTTTTCATATGTTTTTTTTTGCCTGGGGCAGTGATGGTTTCCCTTTCATGAGCTTAATAAGATGAGGTCTAGCCACTCTGCAAGTTCAAACAAGACGGAGAAAACGTAATGCGGACTGGGTTAGTCCGGGTGTTTGAACAAGGGCTTCCGAGGTTCTCGGGTCTATTGCACACATTTATATTTATACACACGGAACTTTTGGAAACTGTAAGCCACCGGGTTCATACTAATCTCTGCAGTGGCTGACTTTCAATTACTTTCCTTCTCCGCAACCAGGACAGATAGTGTTGTTATGGGGTTGAGTTTACACTGGCCCTTTAAATGTGCGCAGGGACAGTGAGTAAGTTCCCAGGGTCTTTAATAGAGATGGAGTGAGACTGAGAAAGACCCCATTGTATGTCTCGTCTTTTCAGACGCGCTGGTTAAATGGGCCTCACGCAGCACACACAGATATGGGCATACTGAAACGCAGGGCGAGCTGGGGAGGGGGCTCACTGCCATCAAGAGCAGCTCAACAAAAGATGGGGGGATTTTCCCCCCGAGTTTGTTACAGACAGACAGAGGGGTAGTGTGCTGCTGATGGCAATGGATCAGGGAATCATGGAGTCTTTATCAGAATTTTAAATCTTAGCTGGCATATTGTTTCAGCAACATGCTAAACCTGTTGACCCAAATCGTTTTTTTCCCCACAGGTGGGAAGGACCTGAACACTGCCGCCCCCAAGAGGGCGAAAATTTGAGGGGAGGATCCTAAGCGAGTTTAAGGTTCATGACGGCGGCGTTTTCAGGAATGCAACTCACTGACTCGTCTCCCCGGACCAGTGAAACTGAGTTACCTTTAGTGAGAGAGAAGGATAAACAAAGAACAAAAACAAGCAAATTCCTTTTACGTAAAATCTTCTAATAAGGAGCTGCCGCCCCTGTGTGGTGGATCTAAGCTATGGCACCTTTATTAAGATGCGCTTGTTTTGATTGAAAAATCTCTGTCATACCTTTTGATGGATAGATTTCTTAATACAAATAGCTAAAAGGAAACATATGCCCATAATATTAAGCTCTATAGTCTCGTTTTCCAACAAGCGCTGTCAGAACAGGAACTGTATGCACCCTCCAGCCAGAGAGAAGGTTATTAACTTGCAGACAGTATTAGTGTGTGGAATGGGGGAGGGGGTTGCATGGTGGGGAAAATCCAGATAATCTTCCAAGATTTTTTTCATCATGATTATTACTGTGCAATCCATGAGCCTGATGTCACGTGGCTTCGCTGTCGCCTGTGTCCTCCTGTAACTGGGATTAATCCCGCACCCTCGTGGACAGTATCTCGGACAGAGGCGCAGTGGGATCACTCCAGTCCTTTCTGCGTCTTGAGTGGAAGGCTCCTGTGTACCATGAATCCCAAGGGCATACACTTTGGCTTCCTCAGGAAGTACGGTAGGACAGTCGTCCATCCATCACCCTCCTCTCCTCCTTTATGGCTTTTTCTCCTTTTGTCGGGGTGCGTTGGTGATACAGCTGTTAGTTAGGCGGAGATGCAGCGACTCGAACACGAGCCAACAGGACTCCACCCATCTGCTTGGCATCATCTCTGAAATTGCAAGAATGCTTGAATGTACTCCAGTGTGACAGAGCGACCTTTCAAATCCTACTCATATCTCTGAAATGCCATCGTTTTCCCAACTTCTGTGTTAAGAGGGAGGTAAACGTTTCACTGGAAAGTATAATAATTCACCCGAATCTCCAGTACAAACCCCAGACTATTTGATTTGCCCTTTGTGACTTTCTCTTTCAGCTGTCAGAGCTGAATATGCAGATGCATGTTTTAATCCCCCCCCGAAACCCTCTCTGATCGATTTCCTCCTGCTTCCCCAGGGGGCTTTGTGTTTAAGCAGTGGAAGGAGAAGTACCTGGTGCTGAATACCCGGGGAAACCTGCTGGGGTGTCGGGATGCAGAGTCACCTCCGGACCAGGTGGTGTCTCTGTCGAAGGACTGCCTGCTGATCGCCAAAGGCAGGAAGATCCTGGAGCTGCCTCGCCTCCCCCCGGGAGGCCGGAGAGAGTGCTGTCTGGCGCTGATCCTCACCCAGGACAAATTCCTCTTACTGCTGGCAGAAAATGCCAATGACTGCAGGTGAGCGCTTACATCCAGGGGGCGATGCAGTGCAGCATGCAAACATCTAGGCTGCGCTTTTAAAAAATGTACTCTCCCATTTGCGTCTCTGCAGCCTCGCTGTTTTAATTTCACGAGCCAATCCTGTTAACCTTCTATTTATCCCTCTATGCAGCCAGTGGCTGAATATGCTGAGAAAAGTGAGACAGGTGAGCTGTAACCTGTTATACCTTCACAGAGCTTTAATATACTGATGGCCAGCGTGGGGCGCACTTCACCACCAGGAGACTCCAGGAGATGATGCCTTGGCATTTACATGTAGACTTATGTTCTGATTTAGACAGACTCAGCGGAGCATTAGACAACAGGGCAGCAGCATCCTTAGTCTGGTACCTGTTATTGTGGAGGGGAGTTGTTTCAGTTTTATTTAAAGGGTGACAGATATGCAGAAAGTAGGTGAGCTGTTTATAAAACACATTTGTGACTGGTCAAGTTAGGACAGGTTGACATTAGAGACTGACACTCCAATTCACCAGTCCTCCACCAGATGGCAGTAAATCTCTGTTGTTTGATTTAGAGTGTCACTTCCAATGGATCTTCCTGGAAAAAACAGCCTAGCCTGACCACTTCCATCATGGATGGAGACCCTGTATCATCCCAGTTAAGGGAAGGGGAAACCCCAGCCACCTTGCTCAGTGAGAAAGACAACACCTCCTACTACCAGTCTCTCAGGAGGGGGAAAGGTAGACCGTCTCTATGGATAATAATAGATTTTATAAGCCCATCAAAGTGTGATTCTTCCTGATTCTTGATCTCCCAGAGTTCTTTCCATCTGTGTGCACATCCTTCTGTAACCGTTGCTAAGTAACTTCCCACCAATGGCTTTCCTGTCTGTGGTTGTCATTGTGTTGCCTGCCGGACACTTCCTGTTTGTGAACTTCCTGTTTGTGAACTTACTGTTTCTACATCACAGACACCATCTCCCAGTGGGCAGTGCAGAGTGGATCTGTGGCTCCACCCCCACATTCTCCATTCCTTCGGCATGGAAACAGCAGCGATGCGCGAACAGTGAGAGCGGTCTGTCTACTAATGGGAGGGGCGGCAGCATCCTCCCCGCTGGGCTACCTCGACTCTTTGTGTCCTCCAACTCATAACGTCAGATCAGCAGACTCGAATCCCCCCAGCGGGCTTTCGGGATCAGGGAGGGCGGGAGAGCACCATGCTGTCGACTCCCCGAACATCCACAGCTTCGACTTTGAGGGCGACTCTGACTTCGACACCTTTGACTGTGGGGGATTTGCCTTTTAGAAAACAAAAATGAGGTTAAATCCAAAGACTTTCCTCTCCTATCGACCCCTACATTTAAGTTCAATGGATCAAATCCTCAAACACAACAGAGATGAGTTTTCAAATAAAGATTGCTGTTGCTCTGAGTATTTGTCTGTCTGGTGTTTTAAATTTTTTTGGGAAACTGCAAAAATGCATCGTCACTGACCTCAGAGTCTGTGTGGGTCTCACAACATGTTGCAAATGATAGGGCTTGTTTGTATCCAATACAGCCAGCCACAGTATAGTAGCGTAGTAGCGCAGGGCAAAGTCGCGATGCCCGGATGTGCTTGGTAGTTAATCCTACGGGATTATAAAAGCAGCCCTGTTTCAGATAATAATGACTCCTTCATCTCCACATGCACAGAGCAGCACAGCCTTCGTCTGCTAGCCCAGATAGAATGTGAAAAACCAGCTGAAAATCCACCAAATACAGAACTATCAGTCAGCAGAGGACTTATGTGTCTTACATCAGCTTGATGGGTGTTTTAAGAAAGAAAGTGCGCAAATCTTACAGCATGAAAAGTCAACAAAGCAAAATGTATTTTATTTTTTGAAAATTGTTGTTAGCAAAAAAAAAAAAAATCTGGAGAGCTGTATAGCATTTTATTTATATGTAACCTGCAGCAATACTAATCTAATACATTTCACAATTTTAGCATTCAGCAACAACTGGGCAAAAACAGCACATTTGTTTTCTGGTACAATATTTCACTTTCCAAAACCGCCATTCATGTTTTGCATATTTTGGCTGAAGGCCCAGAACAGAAAGATGACTGCAAAGAATTATGGGTAAAGAGAACAGTCATTAGTTCAACTCTGACCTGTCTGAGTCTCCTCCCTCTCCCAGAGTTAAAAACAGAACGACAGAAGAGTTGCTGTAGGAAGCTACACAAACAGTAGCAAAAAAAAAGAAAGAAGAAGCAGGGAAAAGAAGGTGAAAGGGGAAAACGTAAAAATAAGGAACTGGCTGGGTGGTGGTCTAACTGCAGAGAAAAAGGCATGTTAATGGAGATCTCCACCACCCTGGTTCTGGCTGGCCTTGTGCTGGTTCTGGTGCTGCTTTTCAGCTGGGGGTGGGGCAGTAAGGATGTGAATCTCCCACCAGGCCCCAAACCACTGCCCCTGCTGGGGAACCTAATGCAGGTGGACAGAAACGCTCCCTTCAAGAGTATCCTCAAGATGAGACTCGAATAAGTCCTGCTCGTGCAGTTTGGTGTAAGTGATGGATCTCCATTGTTAACTTTACCTTTAATCTATTCCATCTCGTTGCTCAAGACAAAAAATTGGTTTCTGGTGCATCTTTCCAGTTAATAATAATGGACAATGAATTCCCACTATATAGATTTTGCACTGGTTTCTGTTGTAAAGTTATGATTCTAAGCCATTCTGATGTGAGCAGTGTTCTCACATGTGCATCACTCTTCTTTGTCAGCTCAGTAAAAGTTATGGCCCGGTGATGACTGTGTACGTCGGTCCTCAGCGTTGTGTGGATCTGGTGGGTTAGGAAGGCCTTGCTGGACCAAGCTGAGGATTTTCAGACAGAGCTCCTGTTGCTTTCATATATAAGGGTCTGGGAGGTTATGGTAAGATAAACAAAAACTGTTGACATTGAGCATGATCTCACTGAATGAAGCCTGAATTAGTGGGATTATCATCTGCTGCCATTAATGACCTGGGTTAACCTGAAGTGTGCCACACCATGACCTGTGGGAAGCAGGCGTAATCCAGTCATGAGTGGAAGATCCTGCCTCCATTACTTTTTGCTCTTAACGGTGTTTGTGCCTCATATAGGGAAAATGATCTGTTGAGTTACACTGTTAAATTGTAGGAGAAGACAACTATGGCATGGATTTGTGTGAGGTACAGACTGTAAGTGAACCACTCTTGAGTTCCTCTTGTTTCCTGTGAGGTCTGACCATAACTTATAGGGTTTGCTGGAGGAATGGATTCAGGAAGAGATCAGATACCTAATAGACGGCTGGCCCTGCACGCTTTGCTTTTACCCTGTTCAGAAAAAGTCAACTCAGCTGAGATGATTGAGGAGATGGTCGCTAATGCTGTAGGGTGGACAGAATGGATAGGTTTCAGGATTTCGGTTCAGCTCGCTCTGCCAGATTGCTTATTAATCTGTCCAATTCATTTGGTGCTTTTGATACTGGTAACCTTGCTGTCCTGCCACTCAAAGTCCTTCAGGATTGAAGTCACGATGACTCAGGAGTTCTCAGTACCACAACACAATTGTGTAACACCTGTTTCAGCATTATGGCTGTCAATTCCAAGCATCTGTCGGGGGTAAATAGTGACGTCTGGCTCATTTCAGCACTCATGCTTGTATGGGTATGGATTTTGGTGGATGTGTATTGCATATTTCATATTCCATGAATATTGCACAGTGGGATTAATTTATGGTGGTCTGCTCTACTGTAATCAGAAAAAAAATATGTATAACATCTCTATTTTTGGGTGGTGCAGTGGTTAGCACTGCTGCCTCACAGTAAGAAGCTTCTTATTTCAGTCCCCAGGCTGGGCGTAGGACCTTTCTGTGTGGAGTTCGCATGCTCTCCCTGTGTCCATGTGGGTTTCCACCGGGGGCTCCGGTTTTCTCCCACAGTCCAAATGTGTGCATGCAAGGTTAATTGGCAACTCTAAGTTGACCCCATGAGTGGCTGAACTGCAGGTGCTATGGCTGCTGACAAAAAGTTTGTGTGTGTATATATATATAAGAGTTCATAGTTTCTATAGCGCTTAATACTGGGTTAATTGGTATGTATAGTATGTGTGTTAATCTACTAGCCTTCATAATAATATTGTAGCACCGGCGGGGTGCATGTCCCAGCATGCCCCGCGTGCAAATTGTAAATAACCCTTGTATTGTTGTTATTAAGGTTAATGTTTACATTTCCTGTTGTCGCGCATCTGTTTGACTATGTTTCCTGCGCACCCTGTACAATCCTCATGTGTCCTTAGGTGAATATACAGTACATCTCCCACCATGTGCATACTTTGATGTCTTGGTGCTCCTTTGGTTTGGTGCTCCTTGGGATCCTGATGTAGTCCTTTTCAAGACTACTAATAAAGAGCATGTATTTTTCTGGCAAGGTAGTGTCCGTCTCTGCTCCTGCAATGCCTCAGTCTGCTTGATGCCCCAATATATTTCACTGCAGTTGTGTAAATGACTCGCACAATGACAAATATAAATCCTTGACCATTGAAAGTCGCCTTTTAGTGTATTTGTTGTTTGTCAATATGTGCCTGGTGTTTGTGAATTAATAGAAACAGAGCAACACCATCTCCTGTCTGTGTGTTTGTTTTATGTTGAGGGACTGGTGATCAGATTGTTTATTTTACCTTTGGATAATGAAAAAATGTAAGATAACAGGTACACTCTAGGTAAAATGTCACAAAAAGCTGGTTCAACTCTGCCCTACATAACTTTGATCTCCACCCACCTCATATACATACCTACAATGACAGCAAATAAATACAAATTCTGCTGCAGGCAAGTATGAAAAGAAGACACAGGAGGAATAGAGAAGGAAAAACTGAAATTCAGGTACTGTCTTTGTTGATGGGATGAAAAAAGACAATGGACATCTAATGACGTTCAAACTCTGCCCTGCTTCAAACTCCTCCCTCAACTTCAGACAAAAAAATATAAACACGGGTTAGGCTGCAGTCAGCCACATAGACAACAGCAAAGGAATAAAATAAAAGGAGCAGAAGGAAGAAAAGAAGAAATATCTAAAGAAGGACAGCAGTTACTGCAGTGGTTGTGTTGCTACAGAGAGAGAAAAAAATGGAGATCTTCGCTACCCTGGTTCTAGCTGGCCTCATGCTGGTTCTGGTGCTGCTTTTCAGCTGGGGGTGGCGCCATAAGGATGTTAATCTCCCACCAGGCCCCAAGCCACTGCCCCTGCTGGGGAACCTAATGCAGGTGGACAGAAACGCTCCCTTCAAGAGTATCCTTGAGGTGAGACTATGCAGGGAACATGAGCAGACCTACATGACATGCTCATTATAACACTTTGTTTTTAAGAGGCATGTCTGCAGAGTTTCATATTCACTAATACTGTCATTGCAGGTATGTATATGAGGTGGGTGGAGATCAAAGTTTACCACAGCCCTTGAGTACATATCAGTGAATTGTTTACCTATTAACTGGCCAGACCGTCCAAATTCTGTAAATTTGTTCCATTCTATTGATCAAAACTGACTGTGTCTGTTGGACTTTATCTGTGAACTCCTGCTTTACTTTGCCTCTGTTTTAGTTCTCCTTTTTTAAGTTGATCTTCAGCAATCTAGTGTCCATTTATTGCAGGTTTCTCATAATGGCTAAGTGCAAAGTCAGGTTGACAATCTTACCAGCACTAAATGAGCTTTCTCGGTGGAAATGCTGTTGCCCAGAACATGTGTGTAAGAGAGTTTCTGCATTTACAGTCTCCTTTTTCTCTGAACAAACCGTTACGGCAAAGAATGATATCCTCACCAGAGGTGGCCTTAGACTCTATTTGGCGCGGGGAGTCAGCTCTTGAAAAAAAAATTCTCAAAAAATTTGTCCCATATCGTCAGTAACATCTTGTACTCCCCAATCAGCAAATTACTTTTCCATACCCTAAGGGTGAAATCCTAGAATCATCCCTGAAGTGCTTCACTCTTGTTTTTCAGCTCAGTAAAAGTCATGGACCAGTGATGACTGTGTACGTCGGTCCTCAGCGTTGTGTAGTTTTGGTGGGATACGA
Source organism: Stomatorhinus ivindoensis (assembly GCA_019775895.2). Lineage (NCBI taxonomy): Eukaryota > Metazoa > Chordata > Actinopteri > Osteoglossiformes > Mormyridae > Stomatorhinus > Stomatorhinus ivindoensis. The sequence goes on along the minus strand of JABFEB020000036.1, from coordinate 4,906,839 downwards.
AGCTGTGAAGGAGGCTTTGGTGGACCAAGCTGTAGACTTCACTGGCCGAGCCCCATTGCCGATCCTTCAAAAAATAACAAAAGGCTATGGTAATCACTATATGTGAAACTGAAGTTAATTTAAGAGGAAAATGTTTATTAGCTGATCTGGTCTCCGTTATGGTTTTGCCTGTGTTCTGAAATTATGGATCATTATTCCGTTAGGTTTGGTGATCAGTAATGGGCATCGCTGGCGTCAGCTGAGACGTTTTACACTGAGCACGCTCAGGGACTTCGGCATGGGACGAAAAAGGATGGAGGAATGGATTCAGGAGGAGAGCAAACACCTAGTGGACAGCCTGGCCAGCACAAATTGTGCGTTGGGGAGGGAAGTGTTTGGGTGGAATATGTGTGGGTGACAATGGTTTGCAGACTGAAGGGCGGCTGGTAATTCCAAATCCTGACATTGAGTTTTCCGCTCTTTCTGCCTTCTTTGGTTCTGATTCTTCTTGCTGTTCTTCTCATCCTTCCCTGAACCAGCTGCCCCATGTAATCCCACCTTCATCCTGAGCCAGGCTGCGTCCAACGTCATCTGCTCATTGGTGTTTGGCCAGCGGTTTGAATACAAAGATGACGCCTTTCTGCGCCTACTCAGCATCACCAACCAGACTCTGCAGTTCATCAGCAGTCCCTGGGGACAGGTGACACAACCCCGTCCTTCCCTCATATTCTTTTGGAGTTTTGCTTTGATCCAAGAATTCAATATGTATTACAGCGATTCAGATGCTAAGAGGTACATAAGTGGGATAGCAAATAGCTTTTGGTCAGTGTGCCACATACTTAAGCGATGGAATTTCTCTGCATTTCCACAGTTTTGTAACACTTTTCCTTGGCTCATGGATCATCTGCCAGGCCGTCACAATAAAATCTTGGCAGATATTGAGGAACTTTTGGCTTCTGCCAAAGAGAAAATTCACAAACATCAGGAGACCCTGACTCCAGACTGCCCAATGGACTTCATTGATTGCTTCTTAACAAGACTCAACCAGGCACGGTCTTCATGTCTACAATGCACAGACCAGAGAGTGCATGACATCCTCCATAACACAGATCATAAAATACAACCACTTGTTCCATCCTTCTGCTGTCCTTTTCCCCACATGCTAACAGGAGAAGGACAACCCATCCTCTGAGTTCCAGTATAACAACATGGTATTCACAGTGCTCAACCTCTTCTTGGCCGGAACTGAAACCACCAGCACAACCCTCAGATACGCTCTAATGTTGCTTATAAAGCACCCAGACATACAAGGTAGGGGTCCCGGTAATACCATTCAAAGAGTCACAATTAACACACTTATGTTCAAGTATTTGTTTACTGCATCTTCCAACTTTGTAGAACGGGCTCAACTTGAGATAGACACAGTCATTGGACGGAACCGTTGTCCAATGATGGAGGACAGAAAGTCCCTCCCCTTCACCGATGCTGTGATACATGAGGTGCAGCGGTTCCTGGATATAGTGCCATTTAGTCTTCCCCATTATGCAACATGGGACATTTCTTTCAGAGGCTACACCATTCCTAAGGTACGGGGAGTATGGAAAAGTACAGGGATTATGGTACTGGGTGTATGGTAAAGTATTGGGAGTTTGGTAAGGTACTGGGTGTACGTCTCTTATACCTTACAGTTGCCCACATATTCACATTGAGATACTGCTATAAGTATCATAGCGGTAGAGGAACCAGGGAAAGGTTGAAATATCACACATATCATAACACAACCCCATCCCCAATATTAACCACCATCCCTGTGTCCTCCAGGGGACATTTATAATTCCTTTCCTGCACTCTGTGTTGAGAGACAATTCCCAATGGGCGTCCCCATGGGATTTTAAGCCTGGACACTTCTTGGATCACAATGGAAACTTCAAGAAAAATCCAGCTTTCATGGTCTTCTCTGCTGGTACGTGATGATGTCTGACTTACTTTTGAAGGCAAAACATTAGATTCAATGTCTGTCATTTTCATGTGCTCTCCTTACAGATTCATGCATAAATTCAGATTTCTTCATATATTGAAAAAATTCCTCTTAAGTATCGCAAAATGAGATATTTTTTTAAGTAAATGTCTTCAGCCAGTAGAAGTTCACACAGATGATTTAGGGGAATTTTGCCATTGAACTGTAGAAATGCAGATACAACATTCTGAGCAACACCAACCCTGGTTAATGTCGCCGTTTCAGGCAAAGGCAACAACTCAAACTAACGTGGAGCCAAGTAACACAGAGCAGAAACTCATCACCTTTCAATGAGCTTCAGTATGTTTGGACGTAAACAAACTGTACTGGAGAAAATACATAGTTATAAAAATTATAAAGTCTAATCTAACCTGGGAAAGATCCTTCCTCCATCCTCAGTCATCTTTTCCAGGCTAAATGGTGATACATACAGATTGGTCAGGATATGCCATCTTATCTTCTGTCTTAGGTAAGCGGTCCTGTGTTGGGGAGTCCTTGGCAAGGATGGAGCTCTTCCTGTTCCTGGTGTCCTTACTGCAGAACTTCACCTTCTCCTGCCCTGGGGGGCCTGACAGCCTGGACACCTCGCCTGGGTATAGTAGCTTTGGTAGACTTCCGAGACCGTATCAGCTCATCGCCACGCCCCGCTGACCGTCGGATGGTAGGCGTGTGTTTTAGAGGAATAAGACGGCCTGACAGGCATTGTAGACCCAATGAAGATTGCCAGGACCAGGAAATCAAGGTATCAGCTGTGGTACTGGATCAAACCACAGCCATGCTACATGTAATACGAATATGTTAGTCAGCGTCCTTGCATAACTCTCTGCCACTTTTCACTTTTCTCTGCATTTATCACTGGACCCCATAAACCACACGGTCTGAAATTCTCTATTGTCAAAGCTGATTTTCATAAAGGTACTTAAAGGTGTTTCGCTGATTTACATAATAGTGTTTTGCTGATAATAAAGTTGCTGTGATTGTGTCTAGCTGTCTGTTGATTCTACCTGTTGTACCTGACTGTTGCCCATCTCTGTCTGTCATATATTTCTGTTAACTTATATTCCACTTGGAGAGCTTTCCCTCTCTAATCAAAAAGAGTGATGAATTGTTAAACAGATGCATTGGTCACCATGACTCATAATTATTTTTTTTGCCAAATCAATTGTCACAGCTTGGATTCACTTGCCTCACAGCTTCAACTGTACTACAATAAATCTGCAGCTTTAGTGATTTGCCACACAATACCTCCTCCTCCTTGCCTCCCCCTATTGACTGCTTGAGGTATTGCCCAAAAATTCTTTCAACACCGGTTACCTGCTTAGGATAAAGCAGTATTCCGCACTGGTTTGCAGTTTGCATTAGCGAGAAAAAGGGAAAATTGATATTCCAGATGAGGATTAAAACAAAGCGAGGAACAGTGGTTAGCACTGTTATGTTACACCTCTAGGACTGGCGATAAAGTTTCTGTCGTGGAGCTGTGTGTGGAGCTGCATGTTCTCCCCATGTCATGGTGGGATCACCGTATGAAACATACTAAGATAAAATGGACTTGCCAAATGGTGTGCGTACCGCGTGATGGGTTTGCACCCCATCCAGGGTTATTCTCTGCCTTGTGTCCATAGGCTCCAGGCCCCCACAACCCTGCATAGGATAAGTGGTCATAGAAGATGGATGGTTTAAAGCAAGTTATGGTATTAAACATTGCTCCAGAACAAAGATAATGGAATCTTGCAGAGTACAATATTGCAGGGGATAGATGAGGTTCTGATGGGTCTTGTCCAGGTTCTGGTGCTGTTCTTTTTTTTAATCTAGGGGGGCAGCATTAAAATTCATGAGATCTTAGTCATGACGTGTGTCTGTCTTGAGGTGCCACATAAATACATGCAGATACTTCAGCACACGGCTTTCATAGTTCTCATTGCCGGTAAGTGAAGACACCACATCTGAACACTCACACCTGCACAGATATACACCCCCACCAGTGGGATCACAAAAGGGCCACGTAAATATCCACTTAGGTGTCACGGGGATATTACAGTGCACGGCTTCTCCACTCTCACGGCTGCCTTCCCACTCATCCCAGATGATTCCCATATTTCCTTTCACACTGACTGTTATGGGTTTTCTGGGGTAAATGTAAGGGTGTGCTGGCTGCAGTGAGAACAAAATCAACGTCAAGAAGCCTTAAACGATCCCTTAGCCTCTGAAACAAAACACCTCACTGTTTAGGGACTGGGAGGAAATGTTTTATTCCTATAACAACATATGAAGAGAGATTTTTTAACCAATCACAAATGCCAGACTCCCGTGTAAGCATCAGTTCTGTTGGCACATCTTTCTAAAACATGCTAGCTTCATATTTCCCAGCATCTGCAAAGATTCAGGTATCACCTGTGTCCTTCAGACCAGTTCACTTTCTCTACATTTCATTACAGGTGAGCAAGTTGAGGATACAGCCGTGTACTCGGTGTCCTTACCGTTCCCTGCCTAGGGATGCCAGATAGCCTGGAATCCATCCTAATGGTGAATTTGGCAACCTGCCGTGCCAGCACCAGCTCAAGGCCGCGCCCTACTGACCACCGGTGGTACAGCAGCCATTTTAAAAATTAATGTAGCTATTTATTGAGAATACACCAATGTGTATCACTGTTGTTCCTGGTCATGATAAACCTTGGTGTTCCTATATGTAACCTGTCTGGCAAATTACATGCTTTAAGTCTTAAGTAAAAATGGTAACAAAAATGACCAGTGGAATTAGGCTATTAGTAATTAGCTCAGAATGCAACCAGAGGTCTGGGAGAAACAAGAATGTAAGCACAACAGAAACTGAATATTTCTGTAAATGTCGTAAATATATGAACGCCTTCTTCACTAACTCTACTTCTGACGTGACTAAGTATTTCGTAATCCTCATTCATGACTGTGACAAATGTATAAATATTGTTCAGTACCAGAAAAAGCTACAAATTAGCTGAAAATGATCATAGTAATATGGTCATGACTGAAATACGTATTATAGGCTGGGAAAGACGCATTATTTAAAAATACAACAAAGTGATAATTCATTTTCATCGCAGCATTGATGGAAATCATGTAACACAAATAATATCTTTTACAAATACCTTAAGAGAAAATATTACTACATAAATGTTTTCAAAAATAATAATAATAAAAAAATGTTTCCTATTCGATTTATTCAGTCTAGTTAAAGGGGTTACCAGTCCTGGCCTGTCGTTGTAGGTACAAACACCTGACTTATCAGCATTTCTGTGCCTGTTCCACATGCCTTTTAAAATAACACATTTTCTACATTTTACAATGCCCCTAATTCCCCACACACAGGCCCCCAAAATGTTCCCGCATACACACTGCGACCGAGCAGGCAAGCAGCCATTCACACGGACGGTCCAGCTGACGAATGTACAGAGACGGTCACTTTTCGTCAGATGTTAGGCAGGTGGTGGTCATATCTGGGCTTGACCAGTTTCTTGACTTCGGGGGCAGGTGAAATGTTACTGCTGGGCAGCTGAGGAAGGTACTGCAGCTGGAGGACACAAATCAGCCCAAATAAGCATCCGCCCAAGGATACAAAACACACACAGGAGCAAAAGTGCAGACTATGGACAGTCAGTTAGTCTAAGTCACTGCAACATTCCAGTGCTGTAGCATAGCGGTAACTGGCAGTAACTTTTAGTTTGAGCCGTGCCTTGTCTTCTCTGTGCTACTGTGACCTGACCACCTGTCCTGACCAAACGCAATGTTACACTACTACACTTATACTGCCCATCCAGTCATTAAACCAGATAAATTAATTTGTAAAAAAACAGGCTGCACATGGACGTATAATAGACTACTAATACACAATGATATGACTAATGCAAGCTACATTTTCAAATATGTCTGTGCAATATAATTATTTTATTAACCTTAATATGTTCAAAGAGCATTTTCTTTTGAGCAGTAGGGGGTGCACTTTCTCCCTGTATACCCCTGGTAAAAATCGCTTGTAACTACGCTGAGACAGGCTGCATCTGAGCAGCCTCTGGATGCTAGTTGCCAGAGTTTCTTAATCTGGTCCTCAGGGGCCATGCTTCTGCATGCTTTCAGGTGGAGGGAGCAAAAACATGGACTGGCTGATTGGGAAACATTGCTATGCGCTTCATTTAGCAGGTTACACCATGCATGCATGCAGCAATGTTTTATATGTGATGAAGTAGCAGCTGATGGTAAAAAGATCCGCACCCCTGGCTGCCTGCGTCTGGGGCCCCTGTCATGCCTCCTTCCTGCACGCTCCCCCTCGCGCCCCCAGCTGGCCCCTCCCTCTTCATGGAAGTAGGAGAGTGCCAGGAGCTCCTCACAGGACAACCGCAGGGAGGGGTCCATCACCAGGCATGACTGTAGCCAGATCGAGGTGGGGGGTGGGGGTGTAGGGAGTGAAAGTCATACCGTTTTCTCTAAACCAGCAAAGTAAATACCCCCCCCCTTCTCCCAGGTCAGAGGGGCATATAAGCATAAAGACAGAAAGAAAACCATCACCTTCATTACTGTGAGGGCCTGGGGAGAGATGCCAAGGAACCGCTTCTCCAAGGGCTCCTGTAGAACATTGACAGCCACAATGTTGATCACCAAGTATTCATTAGCCAATCACGGAAAGCCGCCATGTCAGTCATCAAGCATCAGTCAGCCAATCACTGAGAGCCAAAACATCAGTCACCAAACATCCATCAGCCAATCACTGAGAGCCACCACAGTGGTCACTAAGCATCCATCAGCCAATCATCCAAGATCAGTACATAAATGAAAAATGTGTCAAAAGTATTTTAGGATTTGGAATATTTTAGGATTATGACGAAGTCAGAAGGTTACCATGGTATCTGGTTCAGGGATACTGACGCCACTGAAGAAGACATTGGAGCGGAACACCTGCTGGTGGCGAGGGATCAGGTCACCTGTGAGGAGGAGACAAGAAGGTTGGGCAGTGAGACAAGGAGACAAGAAGGTTGGGCAGTGAGACAAGGAGACAAGAAGGTTAGGCAGTGAGACAAGGAGACAAGAAGGTTATCCAGTGAGACAAGGAGAC
>JABFEB020000036.1:4848066-4875016 GCA_019775895.2 Stomatorhinus ivindoensis | reverse complement strand
CCCCCCCCCCCCCCCCCCCCCCCCCCCCCCCCCCCCCCCCCCCCCCCCCCCCCCCCCCCCCCCCCCCCCCACCACACGCCCCTGCTTTCTCTGCATTTCCTGGTCATCAGAGAGGGAAAATGGCTCATCATTCAATTCAAGCACCTCCATTATTTTGGCAATGTCTTCAGCTCTAAAGTGGCTGAAATTAAATATTGATAAGGTTTAACAATTAACCAGCAATAACTGGCTAAGTGCGACTCATTGGACCACGGCCAATACCGCATTCATCTTTAATGAATCATGGCAGATAGTGATATGTCAACCGACACTCTGTGCGTCTCTAGTGGGCAGGTATGTATTTGTTTAAGGTTGACAGATATCTGATTTGGTTGGACAGTCCAGTTTTTCAGCTTGTTGTCCTCAGTCCAGTGCAAAATCTGGCCTAATGCTCATTTGTCCTCTTTTTCACCTTCGATATCATTTGTAAGGCATAATATGCAACTACTTACCAAATAAATAATGTCACGCACCACAATAAATGTAAATGATTTTATTACTAATTACAAAGTCCAGTTACCATTGCATCAATGAACACTCAGAGATCATAAAGCACTTCATTAAGATTACACTCTACTCTGTCCAATGTAAGAACTTCAGGTTTGCATTTATCCGGAAGCTCAAAGAACTGCATTTCCATGAGTGAAAGCTTGCACAGAGATGCAACAGTTTCCTAGCGAATACCAGAAGTTTTCCAAGCCCTTCAAGATACCTGTAACTCGTCCAGAATCATGGCCAAATATCGCAATGTTCTTAACAATCAGAAACTCCAGCCTCCCATAATCCACCTCTTCCCAGAAATCAAGAAGGACCTTATGAAGGTAATAGTCAGTCTACATTCTATATAAAATAAGTCCTTGATCACATTTTTGTCACCAGTGCTACTTTTTATTTTGTTGTGGTTAGTAGTTTTCCATCATGTAACTCCTTGTGCTTTTTTAAGCGACATTTGTGAAATTGATGGTTTGGTGAATTCCATCATCTTTATTGTGCTTGTGAACCAGTTCTTAATATACGATTTTACTCGTAGCATATATAGAGAGAGATATTTAAGTCTTCACTTTTGCATTTTAGTTTTTCATGGACATGATGGCTCTTGCAGTTATGATACAAACGCCTGTTTAAATCTACCTACCTACCTACCAATGAGTGGGATCCAGTGGTGTTATCATTTAACTGAATTTAAGTTCTAAACTCAGTTTATTTGAAACCATTTCAGGACAAGCAAACTGGTACAAGCACACATCACCATATAAACATGTCTCGCAGATTTTTTCGCTCGTATGGCTTTTTATTCTTCCCTATTTTAATTTCATGCCCATCCAATTTTTTTTTTAATGATGGGATTAAACATGACTGATTTGTCAAAGGTGACAACAAACCTACAGAACACAGCGATTCCATTTTTGGCATTCCGGGCATTTGGACCAGACACAGTCCAAGAAAACCAGCCTCTGGTTCTCTTTTTTTGTCTTCCTCTCCTTTTAAGAAACAGTTCATTATTACTACGTTCTATATTTGTCTTGCTTCTGAGTATCATATTTGATAAACCAAGCCTAAATAGGGTGTACTCTTTATCTCTGTCTTGGCATTCAGAGACTCATTTCCGTACACTAATTTATTTTTGGTCAAACAAAAACATGACATCAGTGCTGTTGAAGGGGCAGTGGAAAAAAGAGCTTACTAAGAGAAGCCTCGGGAAAAGAGATTTAAGTTCCCATGGTTGAAACGTGTTTTGTCGAGAGTGAAGGAGAGCCAGTGCCCAGGTTTTCCATAAAGCTCCTGCTTTATTGGCAGTTTTTTCTCCCCTTCCTGAAGTCTCAGTAGTTTGCCCTCTTCTAGCTCAGATGAGGATGGATGGGTGTCGGGTGACTGCATGGGTTGCAGAGACAGCAACAGTCTCACGAGCAGCCAGAGGCCCAGCCTTGTCATTGTCGACTTGGGGGTGCACAGTGTGATTTCAATAGAGCAGCATCTCCGCTTCCCTGTCTAAAACAAAGTGTGTTCTTCTTTCCTCCTAGTCCCTGACATCAGGCACCTCATCTACTGAGAGTAATGTGGAGGAGCACCGGTCCCCTTTGCCAGGGACAGAAAACACCACAGCTAACAAGGGACCTTTCAGCTTCCTGAAAAGGTAAGCAATATAAGTGTGATCACAGTGGCAAATCCGTAATTAACTCTATTTAGATGTTGGATCCACTTTCGGTTAATAAGCTCCCCCATGGGATCGACGCCTAAAAGCTATTAAGATTTCACCAGTAAATTAGTCGTTCAGTTGTACAACAAATTGAGTTGCAGGGTTAGGGGTTTGTACCAAAGGATTTAGCTGGATGTGTCGGGTGCTGTTCCCCAGCTCACCTGTAGGTGGCACCCTAGTGGATTCCGGCTTGGCGGCTATGCGCAGACTCGCACAAACGTGGATACTATCCCCTCAGACCTTTGACACTTCGAACGTTTGTTTCTTTGCGACACCATGGTGTAGCCGTACCGATTGACGTTTGCGTGACCCGGGGTACAGACTTGTGCTCAGGTTTAGTTCATTATTCGTCGTCCATTAAGCGAAATGCCTAAATACTGTACGGCACCCAACTGTAGGAACGACGCTGGCAGCACCGGCTCGGACAGGAAGAGCTTCTACAAGTAAGCTGGGGAGATAACAGTGAATGTTTTTGCAAAACAGCTCGTCTTTTGTCCGCCATGCCGGGTGGTGCGTTTCGATTTAATACTAAGTTTGATAAGTTATATATTCAGCCTTATATTCACTGACGTTTCCCATGTGGCTTAATATGGAGTTTTACGTGCAGCTGAATGAGCAGCAATATACGGAAGTCCATCCAAGGTGACATCTGCTAAGCAAGCCTGAAACTAGGTCGTGCTTTTGGCTTAATGACAATGTAAATACCTCTTCTTCATTCCTTCATTCGTATGACCACTATAGTTATGGATGGGTGTGCACGATTATTCACGTCCCACATATATTTGAGTCTTAGGCGCTGTAATGGTTGTCGCAGAGGGAAAGTACCATGGCAGGCGTTGTACAACAAAAACAATGTGAATAGGTTGACTTCGCTTAAACGGTTGCCAGCTTTGTCGGTATAAAGAAGTCAAGAAGTATATTCGGTTTTCTAAATGCTCAGATATACAGTGTATTCAGAAAGTGTTCACACCTCTTCGCGTTCTTCACGTCTTATGTTGTAGCATTATACTAAAATCGTCTAAATTCATTTTATCCACTCTGCAATATACATTCAATACTCTCTAATGACAAGGCAAAAACAGAATTTAACATTTTTTTTTCAAAAAATAAGGAATTGATACATCGCATTGAAGTAGACAATAAACTTTGAAATGTTTGTACCCCCTTTTGGGGTTAACCTATGGTTCATTCAGTTGATTGTACCAGATAGGAAAAGGTGCACAACTATCTGGATAATGGTCCCATAGTTTATGATGTATTCACCTTAACATAAGGCTGCATTATAATAAAATGTGAAAAAAAATGAATGTGTCTGAAATCACAGTATACATCTAACAGATTTTTATGTAGGAGTTTCTCAGTGAAATGTGTGTTATTTTTAATGAAATTAATATTATTTCCTGCTGCTAACTGAGGAAAGAGCTACCAAGTTCTAGTTGTTGCCTGTACTTTTTGTATGTGTGAATGTGTTAGGTTTGGTATATGTACAGCACATCACTTAAAAAATACAAAGAAGCAGTATATTATCTTCAGCCCTGTACGTGGAGATGAATTTATGTGCTTACAAGTTATTGCTCTACATCACATTTTACGTACATGTGCCAGACACTACAGTATTGGAAGCCGTGTTGGTCCTCACCATTTTCACTGCGGATGGGACTGATGCTGTACATCTCGCCTGCACTACACAGAGTAGCAGTTCTGGGTCCAGGGTCTATGTGTGTGAGGCCAACTCGAGATTTGAGATGTTGTTGGCTGTGCTGCATTCCACGCAATGTGTTGAGTATCCACCCAACCTTGAGTTACGACACCTGTGTGACTGTTCTGTCCTTAAGATTTTGTGTAATGAAGGTGCTGGTGGTTTCCAGGTTTCCACTGCATGACCCAGCCAGGCTGCAGCAGTGGCTGAAAAACATGGGCCGGGAGGGCTGGACGCCTTCACGGCACCAGCACATCTGCCACGAGCACTTCACGCCCTCCTGCTTCACCATGCGATGGGGGATCCGCTACCTCGCCAGCAACGCCGTGCCGACCATCTTCCAGCTCTCTGAAAATGCAGAGGTAATAGGAGTTCTCTGCATGTCATTGCTGTAACCCCTGAAAATCAGCCCTCTCACTAGTGCCTGTCTACCGTGGTGTATAACTGATTCTTTACTTCACTTTGTCTTGAGAAAACAAATCCTTCACTAGGTGCAGTTTCGGTGAACATGCAGGCAAAGCATGGCGTTAGAAGGACATGAGCTTTTCAGTTTCTCATTCCTCAACAGAAACGTAGAAGCACCAGTAACGCTGACAGGAAAGCAAAGAGAATACGGCCTTCCAGCAGGAAAGCTGTGTTGACCGTGCCGTTGGAGAAGACATCCAACTGTGACAGTGTGCACCAAGATGGAAATGTTGGCTCTGTGCAGCTGTACACCATTACGGTGGAGCCGTCACTGCTGCTGGAATCAAGCACCATGGAACAGTCCATGGGATCTGCCCCCACTGCCTTAGCCCTACCAGCAGTTGACGGACAGGATAGCCTGGGAGATGATTTTCCAATGACACTGTTTCAAGCTGTGGAGGATTTCAGCATGTCTGGCGGAGGGGAGTGTGCCAAAGTCATGGTAGTGTCCAAGGGTGCATCGACGGACAGTGAAGATGCAGTGGAGGGCATAGCAACTGCTCTCCTGGCAGAAGGCCAGGAGGTGGTCATACATGATGCTGTGGGGCAGGGAGCAGTGGGCCCCTCCTCACTGGTTATTGAGAACATGGCCCTGGAGTCAGTGGAGCCACCTGCAGGCCAGGATGACCGTGGTATCCAGATCATTGCTTACTTCGAGACTATTCCCAGCGTCCTTCCAGCCAGTGTCACTCATTCTGGCCTAACACCCGACACAGTGCTGTCCACCGCCCTCAGCCCTCAGCCCATAGTCTCCACTCTTCCCATCGTGTCCAAACACATGACCCCCTTGCCAGGCTCCCTGGTTCTCGCTTCAGAGAGGCCTGAGAGTGCAGAGACGGAGGTGGAGGGGCAAAGGGAGGAAAAGGAAGAGGATGGTGTGGAGCACCAGGGGAAACAACTGGATGAGCACCGGTAAGCATTGAAAACCTGCTCTTGCCTACTCCAGCCATACAGTTACTGGGAAACACTTCGCCATTAAGTGAATGGTCAATGCCCGGCTCTTTGTCTCCTGGTCAGCTACCACAAGAACAGCCTGAGTAAGGAGCAGCTGGAAGTCATTGTGACAGAGCTGCAGAAGAAGGTGAAGGTGCTGCAGCAGAGGCACCGAAGGCACCTGGACAAGCTGCTGGGCCTGGAGAGCACGGTGAGCCAGCTGCGGCACAGCAAGCTGCTGAGTGAGGAGCGGCTGAGCCTGCTGGAGAGGGTGAGCATGGGCCCGGCCTTCGCTATCAAACAGCCGCCTCTTTTACATGCTCAGAACATCCTGCCCTGTGCATTCAGAGGGATATGAGTGCAATGAAAGACGTCAAATCCATTCATATAATGAATTTATACCTGATTGAATGGACCTATTTGTGGTCTTAAAGTGAATCCACTAGTTTACAGATTCTGTAAGTTATGTGTTTCTCAGCAATAAAGCAGCGATCTTGCTACCTGTAACCATTCTGTCACAGGTTTCTGACCATATTCCCATAGTTTCTTTACCTGTCTCCATGCAGGCCTACGTTCAGACAAGTGCTGTTGTGTCAGATGCTGGGGAGACAGTGGCCATCATTTGTGAAGATGAGAAGATGGCGTACCTCTACTCTCTGCCGGAGTATGGCACTGGGGAGGGGCTTGAACAGGACGTGGAGGGTCCCTCTGCACTGTCGGAGAGCTGACATCCATTCTGAGCTGTCCTTACCAAAAAGGAAGGGGGATATGTGGAAGCACTTAGTTTCTGTCTTCTGTGTGGTAGAGAGGACCAAGTGTTCTTCCTAAAACACTAAGCAGACCTGCACTGTGGCACTGGTGCAATGAGAATGGAATTGTCCGCTTGGGGAATCATACTCTCCCCAGGGTTACACTGGTTTCTTGTTATTTGTGAATTTTCCTGGACTGGTGAACCACCTCTGTGATTTATATATCTTTGCGACTGGAACAGCTTGAAGTTCATCTTTTTCTCCTTTCCTGAACTGACTTAGTTTTTCTGGAAAACACCCGCCACTGCTTAAATCCTGAGGTGACCAGTGTTTAATGGGGATGAAGTTAATTTAGTGAATGGTGCAGGGAAAGAGGTGTGAGATTCTTGATTTATATACACTACAGAATGCCTTTTGAAAATATGGAGCCGGAGAAGTAAAGTGCATTTATACTTTGCCAACCTTTTGTTTGTCTTCTTTCACATCACAAGATAAACAGTCCCAATGATCCTGTTAGCACTTGTGTTGTGTTTGTCCTCAGATCAGTCCTTGTCCTTCTTTTAGTCTGCATTTTTGTTTGTTTTAAATTTCGACTATTAATTCGCCATGGGGGCAGCATGTGGCTCAGTGGGCAAAGCTTGTGTGCTTGTAATCACAAGGTTGCTGGTTCAAACCCAGCCTCAGCCTGTCTGGGTCCTTGAGCAAAGGCCTTAACCCCCAGCTCCCTGGGCGCCCCAACAGGTGGCTGCCCCTTGTGGACGGCTTGCTCTACAAAGAGCAAGTGACAGAGGCATAAAAGGAATTTCCTCACAGGGATAAATAAAGGATTGATTATTATTATTAGGTAATAATTCTGCACATATACTTGTTTAATAAGCAATACTGAAACCAGCTACAGTCTAATTTTATACAATAACATATAATATACGGTTTAACAATATACACTATATGAACTGTATACGATTCCATGCGTAGTGTCTTTTTATGTATAGCACTTAAGTTTTCTAGGAAATCTCTCATAAGGAGTGAAACTACCAGAAAAATTTTCCTAGTTCATTCATTATCAGTATTTTCGTCCCAGCAACAAATAAGCTATTGGCAGTATTTTTGCGATAGCTCTTAATCGCATTGCACATAACCAAGCATAAACCAAAGCGAACCCGGTTTACACATTACATGATGACTAAAAGACCCTCAAGCCGGAACTGAAAAGAGATGCTTTATTTTGACCGGCGTGCCACTCAAGAACGGAGAGCCAATCCTGTCGTTCTATGAAGGCGGGGCATCGCCTGCTTTGTCTTTTTTTAGAGGTCCACGCGAATCAGCTCGTGGCCTGAGTTTTGAAAAGTGTTTCGCCGTTTCCAATGGCTACGACTAGGACATGCACTTGCGCATGCGCGTGTAGTTCATAAATCGCGCTTGCAGTACTGCAGTTCGCGTACGTTACTTAAGTGAGTGATTTGCTCCTTCATGCGAAACTCGAATTGCTTTATAACAGCAGCAATACTAATAATAAACATATGCATAACATGTCCAAATATATTAAATAAAAACGAATGACCTTAAGTAACTTTGGTGCGAGTTCATGGTTGCCGGGCGTAGTTAAGCGAAGTTAGCTACATATATTTATCAGCTGGCTTTTTCGTTAGACTGGTAAGCTAACAGGATAGCGTTAGCCACGAAGACGAACCGTGGATGTGAACTTTATTTTTTAATTGTTTTTTTTTTGTTGAAGTTTTTATTTCTTGGTTGACATCACGATCGCCATGGCGGAGGCACCCCTTTTCGGGGGAGGTTTAAATGCAGTTTCCTTCAGTTCTCGGGTGAAAAAAGTGACGAGCCTACGGAAAAAAGGGCGACAGAATCAGCCGAGACGGAACATCCACAACCGGGTGAGCTCAAGCTGATCGGGCGTGGGTCTGACTGCATGTCTTTGTCTTTTAGTTGTAGTGTATCCGAGGTTAAATTTAGAATTGCAAATAGGTTTCCCTTTAGGAGATGTTCTCGGGCACACTTTCAAAAGTGGTCGACCGGGGGTCCTGCCATTGCCGGGATTGGGGTGCCCGGCATTTGGCTGTGTTTCATGGCAGAATGGGGCCCTCCCACGTCCGTCCACTTGCGTAAAATAGTGAGCATACAACTCACGAGAAGTCCCAGAAGGACTGTTTCGGCAATGGCGAACGGCCCCGGATTACTGACACTCACTGGCTCTAGATGAGACTGGTGCAGGCGGCTGGAGAAGTCATTGAAGTTAACGCCTATTCTGATCTGCCTGGATTGATAATCACGTTTGATGAATATAACAGTTAACTAGCACCATTGTTTTGCCTTTTTCTGTCTAGGTGTTTCTGGAGAAGGTCCTGGGCATCACCACATCTAGCAGTAGTGGCTTGGCATGTGACCCAAACAGTGGATTGGTGGCTTATCCAGCTGGGTAAAATATTTTTGCTTAAAAAAATCTTTCATTTATCATGGATATGCATTGGGACCTTTCACTGGATTAATGAAAGCAAATGAAGTGAGTGTGCGTGCATGTTTACAAGATGAGGTAAAGCAGTGACTCATGTTTATAATTTTTGCATAATGTTGCTTGTTTCAGTATTTGGACAGGTTGTCACATGCAGAGATTTTTTTTCTCTTTTATTCATATCCTCCCAGGTGTGTTGTGGTCATCCTGCACCCGAGGAAAAACAAACAGAGCCACATATTGAACACTTCCAGGTTAGATAGCTTGTTTGCATTTGCGCTGGCATGTCTGGGGGACCTATACGATTGTGCCCTTAGTATTGTGCTCATGGTCTGGTTATACTGTACAACATTTGCTTTTGTTTATAATTAAAAAGAAATCTATCAATTATGTGATTATGCATACAGGAGACATAATTGAGCTTGGTCTTTGAAAATATATCTGCATTTTATTGTTGACAAAGCATTAGGCAGGCACTTTATATAATTTTACAGAA
The DNA here is from genome assembly GCA_019775895.2 of Stomatorhinus ivindoensis. Classification (NCBI taxonomy): domain Eukaryota; kingdom Metazoa; phylum Chordata; class Actinopteri; order Osteoglossiformes; family Mormyridae; genus Stomatorhinus; species Stomatorhinus ivindoensis. The sequence continues at coordinate 4,865,971 of JABFEB020000036.1, read as the reverse complement.
TTACTGGTAGCTGGATGAGTGTGCCCCTCTGTTCTCTATGAGAGCAGCGCTCTCATTAAGCCTGTCCTGTGTTTGTGTTTCCCAGAAAAACCTTCACTGCTTTGGCATTCTCTCAGGATGGAAAATACTTGGTCACTGGTGAGGTAAGCACTAGAAAACGCAAAAGCGAAATATGGCTCACTGTGCTGCCATGGCTTGTAGTGCAACACAGTCGAGCTGTTTGTTGAACCGCCTTGGTCTGCGCGTGTGGAAAGTGGTCATGCTGCAGAGTTTGGTTGCTGTGTTTTCCCTGAGAAATTGGTACAAGTGCACCTCTATATAACCAGAGCCACGGATGAATCGTGCTGCATCTTCCTGTTCAGAAGCAATACTTTGCTCTGTGGTTTCAGCTGTAGTCAGTATGATAAACTTTTCCCTCACAAACAAGGCTTTAACTTCCTTAATGTTTGTGGTTCTGCTTTAGTCTACTTGAAGCACTCACTTGCGTAATATTTACACATGTTAGTATGTAATCTTTCGTTCCAAAATCAAAATGTCAGGGCTAAATCGGCCAAAATGTTTCTCTCTCTGCATGCTCAGAGCGGACACATGCCATGTGTACGAGTATGGGATGTGGCTGAGAGAACCCAGGTAGCTGAAGAACAGTGCCATAAGTATGGGGTTGCCTGCGTGGCCTTCTCGACCAATGGGAGCTACATTGTATCGGTGGGATACCAGCATGACATGACGGTCAGCGTGTGGGAGTGGAAGGTGAGTTATGGCATGTCTCTCACTGGTTTATTGTCATGTTTTGCAAGCGTAAGATAAGATAAGAACTTTATTTATCCCGAGAGAAATTCTTAGTACTAATAATACTAATAGTACTGTGCTGTATGATGATATGATGATTCATCGTGACTGGTTACAGTTGTGCAAGAGAGGCTAATAGAACGGCACAAGTGCTGCTAACCTGAACTTCCAGTGAGTGCCTAGTTACAAGTGTGCTACTTAATACTATCCTTATGATGACAAAACAGGCAGTTATCACACATGCTTGGAAGCTGCAACAGTATCACAACATAAACAGGCCAATGAGAAACAAAGTAGTTTCAGCCTGCATAACATCTCAGTGCTACCTTTATATCTCACTTCTTTGTCAGCTATCTCAGTAGATCTGAACTACGTCTTGAACTAAAATATGTGTGGAACTTTGCTAATCAGTTGGCTAAATGCAATTTCGTACCTAGTCCCATTTTTGTGCATGATATAACCAAATGACATTAATCTTGCTACCAAATCCAACAAGTTTGCATCATCAGGATCTTGCTTTTAATTCGGTTTGAGCTCAGTATCAGTTTTCAGATGCATTAAAAAACAAACAGAAGTGTGGCAGGTTTTACACGTGATCAGTTTTTTTTTTGAATAGGAAGAAAATATTTAATTTAACAGTAGCGTGTAGTGATGGGTTGTACCATTGATGTCAGTCGTATTCTGCTCTTTGATAAAATAATAATAAAAAAATAAAATATTTTAATATTATATTTGGTTCTTAAAACAAAAACATTCAGATCAAAAATACACAACTGCCTACTTTACTCACATGTAGATATATGTAAATACTCATAAATACTTTATTTTTGGACTCCGTTTACGTAATGCCAATTTTGCATGCATAGGTATTTTGATTTTTATTTAATGTCTGATGTCTGTAATGCATGATGTCTCGTCTCTGTCTTGACTGTCAAACTTGTCTCCTTCTCCGTAGTCTAGGCAACCATACAATTCACTGCACATTATACTCAGCATAATTGTGTATGTGACAAATAAAGCTTAAACTTCAGTTCTGATTTATTCATCCCTGCAAGCATGTCTTGTCTATAAAAAGAGGCATGTTAAGCAGTTGGAGCTTTTCTAGTCACTTATTTTTGTTGGGTTTCCCTTAATTTTTAAAGGCTTTGTAATATACCTCTTAGATTGTATTAACTGACTGTTTATTAATATTTTAATTTTTGCATGATTTGTAGACCAGTAACTTAACAGTGCAGAAGCTTTAGTCGTGATATTGCACAGAATCTTAGATTTCAGAAAATCAAAACATTGACTTGGTAGAGGGGAAAGTGAGCAAACATTGTTACTTGGTTCATTTCATTTTATTGACAGATGGCTCAGAGGATGGAAATATTGTAATTTTTATTTTTTTTTGTAATGCCTAAGAATTCTGCTTTTATCAGTTAGTATTGCATTCAGTTGTCAGGCTTCTGTGTTTAGAGCTATTTTCCAGATTTATATTTGTTTGTGTTTTTTTTCCCCTTAACATTCACGTTCTGTTTTGAGAGCCATGTCATACCCGGAGGGGAAAAAGCATGTTGTGGACAGTGGAATGAAATGCCTTTATGTCACGGCTACGTTAAATGACCCACACTGATACAGGCATCATTTATTTATGTCTTGATTTTGAGACTTTTGGTTGGAAAAAATACATTTCCTTAATGAATAGTTGTAGTTGTATTTTTATTTGCATACAGCGAAAGAAACTCTATTTGATTTTGACCACACTCTGTCTTTGTGTTCGTGTTTGCCATCTCGCAGGTAGCTTTCTCTTAACCCAATTCATAGAAAATACCCCAATGCATATACCATGTATTGCAATTCCGTCAATAAATATTGAGATTTGGATTTTGTCCATGCTCCCCAGCCATAGAAAGTGATGAACCTAAATGTCATTTCCTTCTGGTTCATTTGGTTTTTATCTTTTTTTTTCATTTTCAAAACAGAAGGGGACTGTTATTGCTTCAAATAAAGTGTCCAGCAGAGTTGTTTCCGTGTCATTCTCTGAGGATAACAGCTACTTCGTCACTGCGGGGAACAGACACGTCAAGTTTTGGTATCTGGATGCCTCCAAGGAGAGGCGGGTGAGCAGATGAGACGGTCGGACAGTGTGTGGAGATGGTCATGTGAGCAGCTGCTGTGCTGTGCTAAATGAACCCCATTCTCTTTTTCCAGGTGAATAGCACAGTGCCTCTGATTGGTCGGTCAGGTTTGCTTGGGGAACAGAGGAATAGCATGTTCTGTGGTTTGGCATGTGGATGGGGTGACATGGCTGGCTACACTTACTGCATCACAAACACTGGCCTTTTGTGCCAGTTCAACAGCAGGAGGCTCCTGGATGCTTGGGTCGACCTGAAGGTCAGAACCTCTCCATCTCGGTCCATTTAACCTTGATTCATTAATTTTCTTTTTCGACATTTGATGATACTGTGATTTCTACTTTGCATGCAAAATGTCTAAGGTGTGGTACTGATCTTTGTCTGACAAGTGCTTTGTCTGTCATTAGACCTCCTCAGCGCGGTGTCTGTATGTAAGCGAGCACTATGTATTCTGCGGCTGTGCGGATGGGACCGTCCGCGTCTTCAAACCTCAGAACCTGCAGTACATCACGACACTCCCGCGCCCTCACTACCTCGGGGTGGACATCACGAAGGGAGTGCATTCAGGGTGCGTCCTGTGACGGGGTCATTAGAAGAACGAGGTGCACAGGCAATCAAACACAGAGCAGAGTGACAGCTGTACTCTGCTTTCTCCGCATCTGAATTTGTGATTTTTCTGCAGTCTCCTAAAGACGGTCTTTCTTTCTTTTCTTTCTTCTCTTTTTGGATTCCTAAGGTCACCCCAGTAGATGCAGAAAAAAGACACTCAACATGTCTCTTTAGCTCTGAAACAATTTTTTGTCTTAACAATTAGCTATATATTTCTGTTACCTTAGACCATTAGTTTGGCAACGTTGATAAATTCAGATTCTTTGTTATGGCACCTTTTGGGTGGTTCCCAAATTACCCTTTTTTTGGTCACAAGTGATTTTTATTAGCTTAATGTCTGAAATCAATTGTGAGCATATAAATCTTTACCTGAATGTAAAGCTAGTTTCTTAACTGTGTAACATAATCTGCACTCTTATGCCATGTTATGTAAAGTGCTGTCTTTTTTTCCCTCCTAGACACTTGTTTTCCAGCAGTCCAGATGCAGAGTACCCAGATACCCTTGCGCTGACCTTTGACCCGGTGACAAGCTACCTGACCTGCGTATACAATGACCACAGCGTTTACGTGTGGGATGTCCGTGATGTCAGGAATGTGGGGAAGGTCTACTCTGCACTTTATCACAGTGGCTGTGTTTGGAGTGTGGAGGTGTGTTTCACCCCCCCCGCCCCCATTGAAATACAGTATCAAGTGTGATGGTTTGACAAAGACCACTGTAATAGAAAACTTTGTTTTTCAAGTTATCCTTGTTAATATTGAAATTTGCAGATAGTCCTTGCAGAATCTGGCGATGCGTGGTGCCTATGTATGTACATTTGATCGTTCAGACCTACCCTTGTGTGGTGGAGCAGTCTCCATCCTGGTTGAGCCCTGGTTCCTTCCTCACCTGTTCCTCTGACACTACCATTCGGCTGTGGCACGTCGATCTCCAGCAGAACATAGGCCCAGACTCCAACTATGGTCGGAACCTCTATAGCAATGTAAGAGGAGACGTGTTGCCCCCTCACTCTTACTGCTGGTGTCTGCACGGGTGCCTCTTTGTAGCCCACCACCCTTCAGACGGCACACGTGTGCCTTTGTGTGGCAGGACCTTATGAAGATTGTGTACCTGGGGAAGGACATGCAACATCTGCAGCAAGAATGCGAGCGGGGAGAGGGTGCAGGCTCCGAGGCAAAGTCTGGTATCCGTGTCCTGAGGATCAGCCCAGATGGGCAGCACATGGCAGCTGGAGATCGCCATGGCAACCTGCGGTGAGCAGTTGTTTCTGCTTTGGATGGCATATAAGTTCACAAGGAAAAATTTGAATTGGAGTACAAATCAGAAGTAATATACACCCAAATAAAATTACTCTATTGCTATAAACACTGCCTGGGTTCTAATCCTGTGGCTGACAGCGTGATTTCACTGCTGAGTCCTTAAGCCCAGTTGCTCCACGGGCACTGTCTGATCCTAAATTATATGTTTCTTTGGATATGTACGTCTGTTACATGCTTAAATATAAATGTAAACTGTAATCTAGGAAGTCATGCATAGAGTATGATGGCCTCTCTATTGCAGGATTTTTGGACTGCAGTCTCTAGATGAGCTGTTGAAGATTGAAGCCCATGACTCGGAGATTCTGTGCCTGGAGTTCTCGCCGACTGAGACCGGTAAATGCAGCTCGGTTGGGTAGATACACGCTTGCGGGAGGTGGGTATAACTGATGCTGAGCGACCTGTATCCATGCAGGCCTGCGCCTGCTGGCATCAGCGAGCCGAGACCGTCTCATCCACGTGTTCAACATGGAGAAGGGCTACAGCCTGGAGCAAACTGTGTATGACCACTCAGCTTCCATCACCGCCATTAAGTTCACAGGTGTGTGCTGTGTATGCACCCCATCTCCCCAGATGGAATTCAATGCAGCATGCTACTGTGCTTGCAGTAGGGAGGGCTGATAACACTGTTTTTAATTTTGGTCCAATTCAATCCAATACAAAGGTTGACGTAACTTTGATGGTAAAATTTGCTATGATGGGGGGTGCCAACGATAAATTGCTGGACAGTTGGTGTAGGGGAAGATAGATTGATCAATCGAGTGATCAGTTACCCAATTTCCAATTCTTCATATTTGTTTCATTTACAGAATCAATTCTTTCAGTATGAAAACAGGTTATCCGTGATCATGGAAAACCTGGATGAGTTTTGGAATTCTTGGATAGAGAGGAAAAGTTTTGGAAACTAGCCTTGTTCATTTTTGTTTCCCGCTTCGTTCCGCAACATGGAAATGTACGAAGTCAATAATTAACTACCTTATACAAATACTGTTCTATTTACTTTAGTTTTACAAACTTGTGGGTTTTGGAAAAAATTCTCATGGGACTGGAAAAGTTTATACTATCAGAATTGGGGGAACCCTGTCAAAATAATCAGTGTTTCAGTATTGATTGGCACAATCTTAGCTTGCAGCCCAGTGACACCAGTGATGGGGATGTGGGGGATGATGTCATCTGCAGGTGAGGCTTCAGATGTGCACATGGTGAGCTGTGGGGCTGATAAGAGCATCTACTTCCGCACAGCGGAGAAGGTAACCCTCCTTCCCCGCAGAAGTCGCTTCTCTGTCAGGTTGCAACGTATTCAAATGAACACGAATGCATTTCTCAACAGACCATGGAGGGCCTGACGTTTTCCCGCTCCCACCACGTGGTGGAAAAGGCCACGTTGTACGACATGGACCTGGACGCCACACGCAGTCATGCAGCCATTGCCTGCCAGGACCGTAACATCAGGTACTGTGATGGGGCACCGTCCGATCTGTTATTTGATACCTAATTTCAGGATAATCTTGTTTAGGGGAAAAATAATTTCTTAGCATTTTCTTCACTCCTGTCGCTGTTGGTGAATTATGTGATAAGACTTTTGGGTGGAAAGATGTACGGTTTCCTAACTGAAATTAAGGTGACATTTGGGTTCTCACTCTGTTTCCCAGGGTGTATGATGTTAAAAGTGGCAAGCTGAAGAAGTGCTTTAAGGGATCCTTAAGTGATGACGGTACGCTCCTTAAGGTAAGAAAAGGTTTCTCAGGGTGTCTTGGTTTGTGTTTTGGCTTCTGCCAGCTCCGGCACGTGTGGTTTGGACCTTCGGCTCCTTGTTCGCAGGTCCAAATGGACCCATCTGGTTTGTTCCTGGCCACCAGCTGCTCAGATAAAAACATCTGCATCTTTGACTATGAAACTGGCGAATGCGTGGCTGCCCTGTTTGGGCACTCTGGTAGGTGCTGCCTGCTCTCGCTTAACCTCCACAAGCTCTCAGCAAGAGGCAACTGCTGATTGCCCCCCTCTCCCCACCCCACACAGAAATTGTGACGGAACTGAAATTTACCCCGGATTGCCGGCACCTCATCACTGTGTCTGGGGACAGGTAAAAGCTATTGGTGGTGTTCTTTCCCTATTGTTATTCTAGCCTTACTGCCTGCTTTGGACATACTGTATCTTATGGCTTATGTCAGCGGTGCCCAAACTTATCCGCAAAGGGCCGGTGTGTATGCAGGTTTATAGGGTAACCTTTAGGTCAGCTGTTCAAACCCAGGTGTGAGGTGTCAGCCAATCAGTCCTCTAATTAGTAATCTAATTGGGGAGCTGCAGCGAAAACCTGCATAAAGGATAAGATTGGGCACTCCTGGTTTATGTAGTAGTGATGATGACCAAATGAAGTCACATGAACCATTTGCTGTATGTTTTAAACCCACTAGGTGCTGCTCTTGACTTGCTTTAGGGTGCATGCTTTGAGACTTGTGGTTTTTTTTTTTTCTTTTGAAAAGACTGCACCATCTAGTAGGGTCGGAAAATACAGTAAGTGATTCATGAAGCTTCATTTAGCCATCACTAGATCTTGGCATGCACCAGTAGTAACCAGGAGTGATTTGTAAGTTTGCCCTCTCTGTGTTAGCTGTGTGTTTGTCTGGAGACTGGATACTTTTATGACCCGTGCCATGCGAAACAAGCTGGCAGAGCTGAGGTTGCAAGCCGGACTCCATGGGCCCGCCTTCACCAAGTGCCCCCCCATCAGGTTCGTCGCGAACGTTGTCATTTGGGCAAATCATGCATGTCATTGTCTACTGTGGATGCTAGTGTCTCGCTGTTCATGTGCTGTCTTCTCTCCAGGAAGGAGACTTATATCAGTGTACCTAGAATCTTGCTGCCAGAAATGGGAGAGGAGCAGCAGGTTGTGGAGGAGGAGGAAGAGGAAGATGGGAAGAGTGAAGAGGAGCATGAGGACCTCCCCAGGACACCTGCCCGGGAGGACTCCCTGCAGGGTGAGCTGGCAAATGATTGACAGTGCTGTGATTGCTGGGGCGTCCCCTGACGGGAGCTTTGGACCAGGTCCAGGTTCTGCAAATCTTGTCTTAAATTCTTTTGTTCTCACAAGCTAATTCCTTCTCGTGTCTATTGTGAGCATCTTTGGGTTTTGAAAAGTGATGTATAAATTTAATGTATTATTATTACTGAATCTGCCTCCCCCCAGTTGGGCTAATTTAAGTCTGTTCTTACTGTGCACATGTTCCTTCAGACACTCTGGATCCCATGTTCCTGCAGACCAATGGCAAACTGCCCATGTGGGCCAGAAGACTGGTATGTTATCCTGAACCAGGCAATTCTTCATCCGGATCGGATTCTGTGCACACAACTGAGGCTCCGTACTGCTTTTCCTAGGGAGCAGCCGACTCCTCTGGAACGGACCCTGTTGACGCCGCGGAGGTTGGCCCCTACCAGCCGCGGGGGCGCTGGGCGGAGCAGTCTGACCCCCAGGCCATTCGTTCAGTCTTGGAGAGTCGTAGTCTGCAGCTGCCCCTATCGCCCAGTCCCAGACAGCCTGAGAAGGATGTGGAAAAGGGGCCAGAAGAGGATTCCTGCTTTCACCCGCAAAGTCTGGACAGCCTGCTGGAGCAGGATGATGAGGAAGAAGAATCTGAAGTGGAGGAAGGCGAAGTCAGTTTCAGGGCTTTCACTGCTCTTCATTTTGTAGTAGGAGGAGGGGAATGTGACTCCAGACTGCTGTGTTGACTGAACTGCATGACAGTTGAATGAATTCATGAAAGTCTTTTGGAGTCGGTCCTGGCAGGTCACTGCTGCCATCTGCTAATTGTGTGTCACCAGAGGTTGGTGACAGACTGATGAAGATAAACTGGCAGCTGTTGTGTTTAGGACATGAATGTACAGAGCGATAGGCTGAATTGTTCTGTTGTGGTATGAGACAGAGCATTTGGTACAGTACCAAACTTGCCCAAGTAAGTCGAGGGTTGTAGATGGTGGTCTCTTAGTCTACACTTGGCTGGAGAGACTCGGGTTTTCTCTTTGGGTTTCTTGGCTGTCCTTGCTTCGGCACCATATGGGTCAAAGACTGGTGGAACCCTGCTTGTTGGTTTGCCAGCTACATCTGTAGCCCATTCTGTGTTCACTATAGCGGCCGGACAGTGAGCTCCTACCTGACCACCAGAAGCCAACCTTCCTGCCGTTGTCGGGCAGTGAAGAGCTCTTCACGCCAGGGCTGGGCTCACCGGAGGCGCAGGACTCCATCCTGTACCCTGCCAACAGCACCACCCTCTCTGCTGGCGGGGAAGGGTAAGACTAACACAGGGGACACGTGCATGCAGAACTACATAGATAAAGTCCGACTTTATTGAAAATAAGCTACATCAGCCTACTGGCTGTTCTTCCTGGCAGTGTGTAGCAGTCAGCCTATGTCTGTGACCACTGTCATCCCAGGGAGTTTGACGTGAGGGAGCAGTGTGAGGCCATGCCTGAGCGTCGCCGTGGACCCTGGGGCGGCGAGGAGCTCAGTCCCGACAGTGCCTGCTGTGTGGGCTCTGCTGAGAGTCAAACCTCCAGCCAGGACCCCCCCCAGGATGGTACGGGTTATGCGGGATTGGATCTACTCTGAAAGAAAAGGCCTTCAGATGGAACATCTTTACAAAGCATGTTTAAACAGGCCATGTTTGTGCTTCCCCTGTACCGTTTCCATGCTATTGGCAGATACAGACTCCCTCAGCCAAGTGAGCTCCCCAGGCAGCTCTGGGGTGGAAGAGGAAGAGGAGGATCCAGGGGTGCTGTTGAGGCACCATTTTGACACTCTGGCTGACAGCCTCGCTGCGGATGGTGAGGTCCAGCTGCCTCTTGCTGTGCTGTGAGGAGGGTGCTTTTCATGCGTCACTGTGACTATCTTACAGCTCTTCTCCCTTCCCTGTTTTTCAGAGAAGTTTGATACAGACCTCAGGAAATTACAGCCTCCCACGGAGAGCATCTTCCTAAATCCGCGACTCAGCATCTCCACACGTTTCCTGTCCCGCTTCCAGGGTCGTGCAAAGTTGGTACCTTTTCCCTGTTGGATTTCTGTTCACTCCTTGAATTTTAATGCATCTATTCATTGTGTTTACCCAGCTGTCTCTTCTTCCTTCAGTAAACTTGGAATTTGCCTCCCGCTTCGGCCCGCAGGGCTACCTGCCCTGTCTGTCCCTGTGATCACAGAGGAGCCCTCTGACAAACTGACTGGTGCCCCTGAGGTATGCAAGTGTCCTGTGGATCCATTACCTTCGCATGTGAATGCTGTAGCATGACAGAGGTTAAATAGTCTTGAGTTGTGCTAGAGGATGCTGCCCCTTCAGTTAAGATGCTGGTCCCGCAGATGGGTTAGTCGGTTTGTCTCCTGTCCACAGTGATGTTTGTTGATATGTTTGGTTCGGTGTGATTTCTGAGGACACTTCTACCCGCTGTCTCTTTACTAATGTTTCTTTTCTACCTGCTTAGGTGATGTCAAAGCTCTTTTCTGATGAGGCTGTCTCAGAATCTGTCGCTCCACAAGAGGAAGGTGGAGAAGTGGGTGAGCATTGATTCAGACTTCTAAAAAGAATATCAAATATCCCCTATGACTGTTATTCACATAACGTTTTCTTTCATGATTGAGAACCAATATCTGTCACTGCACACATGCAGTCTCCATTGGTGCTGTCTACACTGCCCTGGCCTTCTGTTTCATTCTCCCGTTTCTCCAAAAGTTGTTGTGTAAACATACACGACAGTGAGCTTCTTGTTAGTATTGTACTACTGTGACACGAGACTCGTTCTTGGGCACTGCAGTGAAAGTGGTCAAGTCTCGTTCACTGGTGAGAAGTTCCTTGGTCTTGGCTCGGCGGAACCAGAGGCCTGTACATGGTCGCAAGACCATAGCAACCTACCAGTGGCAGGGCATTCTGGGAGGTGTGTGTATTATAACAGCAAATGTGCTGTTACAACCCATTATGGTGTGTTGTCACTGGTGGGGGTGTTCTGGACTGTGGGCTAATTCTACACCTTAGCACCTTACTGGAATTTACCTGACTGGGTTGTATTATACCTCTTTGGATTGGTCCCTTCTATTATGGTTATGGATTTGGTGAAACTTGACATGTTCCCTCTCATCCTTGGAGTCCCTGACTTGTTCTTTCCTGGTACCTCAACTCAGATGTGTCAAACAGGATCCAGCTAGAAGAGTCTGCCCCTCAGATTTCTGTCCAGAGCAGTGCAGAAGCCAGTCTCCAAAAACAGGCCCTGTCTGGGCCCAGCAAGATCTACGCACCAACACGGCCGGCTGTCCGGCCTGGTCGCCAGAGCTACATGTGCACCACTGCCAGCTCACGTGCAAAGATGTCTTCTGAGAACCTTAATGTCACACCAACAGATGAGCCTTCCAAGACCCTGCCTGGTCTGAAGGGTTCCTTCCCCCAGGACCTCAATGTTCACCAGGAGTGTAAGGAGAATCGGCCTCATCCGCTGACAAATCGCCCCCTTGGACCCACGGCCAAACCCATCAGTACATCTGGCAGCCAGCCCCCACTGCCACCAGGCAACCACAGCGCCAGGGCAGCCCTGCACCTAGACCTGGCTGGGCCAGAGAGCACTACAGGGCTCAAACTGCGGAGACGCTCTGCAGACCTTACCCGCCTCCCCACCATGACCACGCCCACAGAAATGAGGTCCCTGAGTGCAGAGGGCAAGAGTTACATCAGCAACATTGAACAGAGTCTGGTGTCTCAGGGCATCTCCCGAGGAAGGAGCCTGTCTGTCCTGGGGAGTTCCATGATGCCTGAGAGTGGCACTGCCCCTGTGGACCAGGTTCCTGCTGTCCCCAGTGTGAGGGGCTCTGAAGGAGAGCATCCCCCATCTGTGTCACAAGAGCTGGCCTGCAGCCCCGGGTCTCCTGGTCCTCTCAGGGACAAGATGGCATCCTTTCCGTCATCGTCAGGAGGTATCGCCCTTTCGCACGCTGTTCGTACTTGGAGGGTTCCTGCATTTGTAATCTAAGTGTATTTGATTCTCTGCTTGTCTTTTTTATGTGCAGATGTCATAATTGATCCAGTGAGCATACAGACTTGTAAGGAGATTGTGAGTGATCTGCAGCAATCAATGAAAAGAGCACTTTCCTTATACAGCAAGGTGAGATGCTGGAGGAGACCAAATGTGGCCAGAGTTGGTCGCTGCGGTGAAACTCTTCATCCCAAAAAGCAAAATACTGTCAGAATATTATAGACATTTATTTAGCATTGGCCAGTGTAGTGGGGAATGGAAGAGAGCTTTATACAAGTGGCCTCAGGTCCTGTTGGGTTCTAGAGGGTTAAGAGTCTGATTGTGCCACAAAAGACAGTAATAAGATTTGTCCAGGATATGGTGGTGCTGTATCCGAACCTGGCAGGCAGTGTAACCTCTTTTCTTGGTCTCTTCCCAGCTCTGCTCTATGGAAGATGGCACGGAGCAGCAGCTACACATGAGGTCTATCCTAATGGATGGCTTTGCGGCGGTTCAGAGTGAGCTGGACTCTGTGCAGGGACAGCGCCCCCCACCAAAGGCTATCTGCCCATCAGCAGAGGAGTCTCCTGGTCGACAGCTCAAGGACGACCGCACCGTGGCTCTGTTGGAGAAGTACTCTGAGATGCTGCTGAGGATCGCAGAGAAGAAGATGGACTGTAACTGAGAACGTCGGCACTGTTTGTGACGCCTGAGATACCTGTGAGAGACTCAACCCCATGATCATTAAAGATGCTCAGTATTAGTGTTGGGAGAGTGCAATCATGTACTGAGTTTGCCTGATTTAACCCAGTGGGAAATGGGCTAAATCTGCCAGTCATTGCACAGTAATTCCTCCTTCTGTTGGTCTGAGAGAAGCTCTTCCTCCATGATTACATAGTACAGTATGTAAAGGCTGTGCTGCACTTTGACAGCCTTGGGTCTCTGTCACCAATTTGCTCACCATAAACTGATGTATTCACACAACGACAGCAATATATGGACAGACGGCAAATCCAGTGCTCGCATCCCTTTTTGAAAGTATTCGCTTTTATTGCATGGTTTATTTCATCTGTGTTTTTTAAATGTATTCATACATGCATTACCATGCAGTAGTCATCATCCCCCACTGATGCATGGTTTATGATTTTAGATGGTATTCCGAATGAAACCAGTACCTGAAATTCTTAGTGTATCTAGTGACATACACTGAGGTTTTAACGGCAGTCTTGAAATGCTTTTTCTTTTGAGAGTAATGAATGCGTGGAGTGGTACATCTGTTAGCTGTAGCCTTGTGGTTTACATCACCCACCAGTGTTCTGTTGCAAGCAGCCAAGCACGGTGTTCTGTCTGAATCCAGGTTGTGAAGCTGGATGCTACAGGCATGTAGTCTGAATCTGCTCTGTTCAGTGTAGCTTTATGTAGTTGCAAGGTGTTCAGTAAAACCTTATTTGCACTAGACAGTTTTTTGCACTTGATGGTTGTCTTTTGAGTTGTTTTCGTAATCACGGATATACAGATGTGCAGTGTTTTGTTTTTTTGTGAATATTTTTCATATTCATTCATTTGTAAATATTTATGCTTTGCAGTACCCATCACAATTGTCTCTGCCTTTTTTTAGTAAACTAAAACGTGTTTTATTAAAAAAATTTTGTGGCACAGTGTATAGTGTCGGTTTATCAATCCACTCCTGCCTTTCTCACCTTCCTTTATTCCCTCCCACTGTTGACTGGGGCAGTTCAACTGGAACATAAATTAGTTGAAGCTATATTGTGTTTGTAGTGTTGCACTCAGGCATTTCACTGTACTGCACATCTCTGCAGCCCACATCTCACAGATTCTCCTCTGATTTTAAGTATTTATTTTGGAGCAGTTTGCAGGGATTCATTTTTTGCCCAAGTGTGCTCTCAAGTGAGGTACGTGAAGCTTCTGCAGACCAAAGCCAAGCTGTTGTTCCCAGAATGCTAAATGTGAGTGCTACCTGAAACCTGCACACATACTGCACCATCTTCCGGTTTTAAGTTTGTGGTTTCCTGCCTCATGTAAAAGTATGTCAAAAAGCACACCGGGTTATATTCATACTCGTATGCATTACAGGCAAGACTTCCACCCTGCTGCATGCCTTGCTTCTCATGTTCAATGAAATCTGAAGAATCTAATAAATAGCTCTGACATGTCCTCTGGGAAAGAGGCATATTCACTCCAAGCCTTTCTCGCTAAAATGTCTTTCCACCTGACCTGTGGACTTCAGTAATGCGAGTCTCCCCCCACCGCGTTAACGCCGTGGCACATGACTCAAATGAAGGGTTAACCGGTGATCCGCCAAGTACAGAGTTATTAAACAGACAAAGAGAAGCAGCACCGTATTTATTATTTTCTAAATCCCAAAATGTCACACTTACAGCACTTATACAGCATCACACACAGTTCGACAGCTACATTTACTGCATAAACTACAGAAAGTGCAACTAACATGGCGTACGTAGGCGACAGGACGGGCGTGTCCCGGCGAGTGTTTTTAATGCAGCCGATGACGCTTCTCTCTAGTCCGAGAAAAACAAAAGAGAAAAAAACAAGTCTTGGTGGTTAGTCAGGCAGGCTGGTAAGGCTGCTAGAGGCGCCTGGGTGTGTGCTGGCAGCGACGGGCATGAGAGGCGGCTGCACGGAGCCGGAGTAGCGGAGGCTGCAGTCAGGATACGGGGCACCGCAAAACGGGGCCCCGGCCTCTGGACACGGGGGCGAGGACCATGGCCGATCCGTGGAAACATCACATCATCCATCAACTGAAACTTCGAGACAGGGCACAGAAGATCATGTTTCAGGAGGTCATACGGTCATGTAGGTTCCATAATTTATCCTACCGTTAACATATGCTATGAAATTACTTATTGCTTTGTTCAGTAGTTTCAGACGGATCAGCATTTTTTTAGAAACCGAAAATGGCACGAGAATGACAAAGCTACTAGAGGATCGTCTTTAAATGTCGGGTCTTACAAATGCAGGATTTGTGTCGGTTTCGGCTTTTTGGTCACCCTTATACTGCACGCATTGCAAAAATCCCAGTTATTGACTCCTGCAAATTAAATCCAGCTGCTCGCTTGCTTGCATACATGAATGTGCGCATCTGCTTTTATTATGCACCTGCGTTTGTTATTGACATAACCATGTCTGACACCTTATTAAAAATAAGCGACGGAGATGGCACCGTCACTCGAGATGGCGTACAAAGTGCCCCACTGTGCATTTCCACAGATCGCACACTGATGTATCTCGTCGCAAACAATTACTTTTGGATCTGAACCAAAGCGGCACGGGAAAAATTTCTCTTCGGACCGCAGTCAGTCTATACACGTGTGGTCTGCCTTCGCGTGATTTGTTCAGCCCTGTGCGATTTGTGTTCCCGTTTATTTTCAGATGTCACGCTGCTAGAGAAGTCCAATCAAACGATCTTGATCGCACAAGGTATCTTTGGGTCTGCAGCAAGGTAAATCAGGCACAGGAATGCAGGACAGTCAGCTTCATTTTTTACCGGAGTCTGTATTTTTATCTATAGTCTACTTCATTGTTGTGTGTAAAACATAGGGGTAGTCGGTGTTAGGAGTCAGACAGCTTAACACATTTAACTGAAGTTTGAGGAAGTATGTACCATGTCGGCATTTTCTTGTCGACGCATCCAGGAAATTGTTGCAGTACCTAGAAAAAAATTGAATGGTTTTTGTTTGCTCACTGATGAGAAGATCTGGCACTCAGATTTATGCTGTCACTCAACAGTTATCAGATATCAAGATTTTCATTTTTTCCCAAGTAACTGCTATGTATGGATATTACAGGATCCCTTCATATACCTCAAAAGAGTCAATAGTTTCTGAACATGAGGATAAAGTAAAGGACCTGAAAAAAACAAATGGAGAGGTATGTTAAAATTTAATCATTAATCGAATTGTGACACCATCTTTTTTTTCACTGTACTTTCCTTTACGCTACATGTGATTTTTAGCTACAGACGTTCCCCTTACTATAGAGCAGGGGTGGCCTAGCTTATCCGCAAAGGGCCGGTGTCTGTGCTGGTTTTTGGGATAACCTGACCAATCCCAGGTGTGAGGACTCTTCAGCCAATCAGTCCTCTAATTAGTAATCTAATTAGGGAGCTGCAGCGAAAACCCGCATACACAGCGGACCTTTCTGGATAAGATCGGTCACCCCTGTTATAGAGTTATAATCCTGTTTCATTACTTATTGGTTCCTCCAAGGGTGGTGTTCATTGGCTTCTCTGTGTCACTTCAATGTCACTTCCTCTGACGGGAAATCCAGGCAGCAGTTATTGGTTATGTATCCGAATCTCGGAATAGCTGTAAAATTAACAGATGTCTTTTAATCCATAGTACCAGGTGCTCAGCCCCAGTGGTTGCTACAAGTCCAAGTTGTGCATACATCACAGTGATTGATATGCTTTGTGGTTTGATACTTCTGTCAAACAAAATAAGCTGTTAAAATGGCATGAAACTCCTAACCTGACAGTAACTTTATGTTTGCTTTATTGAAAGTGACTTCATGGCAGGACATGAAGCAGAACCATCCAGTCTCTGTTTCATTTTTGTAGTTGGCCTACAAGGTTGTGGAACTTCAGCAGGAGATCACAATTAAAACCTCCATCCTGGATGAGCAGTGTACCAAGTGAGCCTATTCATCTTACATTTCAAAGAAAGGTTTGACATCCCTGCAGAAGACCCTGTCTGCATTAATATCTGCCAAGATGACTGAAATAGGTTGGAGGAAGGCTGTTAGAGTGAATGGGGTGTAACGTAACAGGAATACTTTTCAGTATTACAGTTCAATGCAGCAGCTCATAATGTTGGTTAATCTACGTCAGTGATTCTCAACCCATGAGTTGCGACCCAAATATGGGTCACGGCAAGGTCTGAAAGGGTCCCGAGGCAGTGTTGGAAACGTAAAAATTTTCAGACCGAACTCCTATGCTGATCCACAATCAGATTTCCCAGCCCCAGTCCTAGAATTAACCTATATTAAAGGGTCTGGGGTCTGCAAATGATTAGCACAAAACTAATAACACTCAGCCAATCCAAGAAGCCAAACCAGAGATGCTTAATTTATAATTCACTGGCACATCCAGTCAGATTTGTGCGATAGGCATTGATTGGCGTAAATTGCAGAGTGCACTGCGTGCTTGATCATAGCGTTAATTCACCTGATATAGGGTCGCAACTACTCTGCAGGGTAAAAACTTGGTCGCGGTGCAAAAAAGATTGAGCACCACTGATCTATACTTGAGACATGCATATGTGAAGTGTGGACGGTAGCTGGCCCGGCTTGTGAAGAGAACGGCTAACGGTCCTCCATCTCGCACCCCTCTGCAGGATGAGCGAGCTAAAAAAGCAGCTGGAGGCTGCGGAGTGCAGGTCTGGGAAGCTGCAGGCTGAGGTGGCGGAGGTCCGGGACGGGAACAGCCGGCTGAAGCAGGAGTACGACGCCCTGCTGAGGCAGCACCACACCATGGACGAGAAGTACCGCGAGGAGAAGATGCGAGGCACCGAGCTGCTGGAGGACATGATCCGGCAAAAGCAGCTGGCCGCCGCCAGGATGAACAGCAGGAACGAGAAGAGAGTCCGGTGAGTGACCCCACGGCGATTACCTCCCTGCTGCAGGCAACCTTGGTGACCATGCAGTGACCATGCAGTGACCATGCAGTGACCATGCAGTGACGCATGATCCCTATTCATCCCATGTGGGGGGGGGGACTGATATTTTCACTGTGCGTGTAAAATATGTTACAGAGTGTCAACTTTTACAATTACAGGATGAAAAATGAAATGATTAAAATTAAAGGATAAAAAATGATTAAAGTATGATTAGTAATCAAAATACACATTAATTGGTAAGTGTATAAAACACTGTGCTGTTATATTTTTGGATGCTGCGTGTGTGTATAGTCAGTGTGGTCTGCAGCCTCTGAGTGTGTATATGTGCATGTGGTCTGCAGCCTCTGAGTGTGTATATGTGCAGGTGGTCTGCAGCCTCTGAGTGTGTATATGTGCATGTGGTCTGCAGCCTCTGAGTGTGTATATGTGCATGTGGTCTGC
>JABFEB020000036.1:4818705-4839994 GCA_019775895.2 Stomatorhinus ivindoensis | reverse complement strand
TGCCCCCCCCCCCCCCCAGCCCCGTGGTGCTGATTCCCCTTTTTATGAGATTCTTTGAGAGCTTTCCGTGTTTACAGTTTACTACGGTATTTGGGTTGCGCTGAATTTCCAGCCATGCCTCTCTAATAGCGTATCTCTGTGCTGTACGTCATAGTATTCTGCCGTCTGTCTGGGTTTACAGACCTCCTGGGTCACTGTCATTTGGCAGTCATTCTGTATTGCAGGGTACAGTTCATAAACCGTAAATAGGAACCCCCACTTGGGCTCCACATTCCAGCAAGGCATATCTTACAGTGCTTGGTCAGCTGATGTTGTTACCCGTCACAAAACTGTTGTATCTTAGGATAGCCCTCTAGCTCCTAGGTCTTAACTCCGCCACTCTCTGTCTCTCTATCCCGTCCACATACAGTTAGCTGGAATAGAGAAGAGCTTATTTTTAAAAAATGAAACTGTTCCTTACATCTATCCACCCATTTTCTATGGCAGCTTACTCAGTTAGTATCAGTGTCTCTCAGGAGCAGTCCCGGACACTGAGGACCCTGCTGAAAAAACTAATGACAGCTAACCAGCTTAATGTGTTCTTTCGCAGATTGGTTTGATGGTTTAGCTGGTGATACCAGCATATGATGGTCATTCTAGCTGATTTACTTGATCGTATCAGCATGACCAGCTTGCTAGGCTGGCCACACCAGCATGACCAACTGGTGACCCACCCAGCTAAGCTAAACTGTTAAAGAGCAGTACGAGCTGGGGCATGATCTTAGACCAGCTAAAACTAGCTACCAGCATAAGCAGTTTTTTTTAGCTGTTCTTTGTTCGGCAGCGGAATGAGATCCTAGTGCATCACAGGGAACTCACACAGTAGACCGATGCTCGATGTATCTTTTTCATAAACGTGGAGGAAGATGATCACACTGGTGTCCATAGTGTTGGAAAACCATTGGTTTGACTGTAGACATCATGACCTCGAGCCTTCCTACCCCCCAAAGCCCCGATGGGAGCTATCTGGCGGCCGGTTCGGCAGATGGGGCGGTCTACATCTGGAATGTGAACACTGGGAACCTGGAGACATGTCTTCCTGACCAGCACAAGTAAGTGGTCCCTCGCAGGCCGCGGTCCCGTCATGACATCCGCTACAGCAGGAGCATCTTCCAGGAAGGCCTCGCAGATGTTCTTCAGAGCCTGTTGTCCCTTCGGCATTCCGGCCTCGTCTTTGCATGTCCCGTAGCTGCATCCTGCCCCCTGAGCGCTTGTCAGCTTCCTGCTTTGCCTCCCACCCCCATCTTTCCTCTCTGGCTTGTGTGCTTTCAATAGGGATCCTTCTGGATGGCAGCCAACCAGGCGGGCATCCATTCAGTTAGTTAGGATTCAGGGCGAACGCCGTGCCGGGGCTTCCGAAGGACTGCCGCATCCTTCCCATTCCTATCTTGGCTGTCATTCCAGACTCATCACTTAACATTAAACAGCGATGAATTTCGAATCATTCGGTTTAGTTTGGAGTGACAAGCCGAGGTCGTGGGCGTCTGCTCCGTGCTTTGCAAACTCGTGACTGATGTGCTTATATGTGGTGAGCGGACTGACATGTCCCACCTCCCACAGCTCCTCCATCAACGCCGTGTCCTGGTCAGTCTCCGGAGAGTACGTGGTGAGCGTGGACAAAAGTCGGCGGGCTGTCCTGTGGAGTGATATCTGATGGGTGGATACGGCCGATGCTCCCCTGGGTGATGTTGGACATCCCTGATGTCTTGTGGTATCACGCGTGCCGGACTCCTGCCTAACCAGCAGTGTTTCTCTCTGCTACCTTCAAGTATAAAGGACAGCCAACAAGTTGGGTTTGATGGTCGTGATGGCAGTTCGGAAGCCGCATGTCCGACTCCGTAAACCATGAGTGCAGTTGCTTTATTAATAAGCAGCAAGGACATTTCATCCTTTGAAGATTCCTTATGCCAGCAATTGGAAGCACATGCTGTTTTCACTTGTGCAGCCTTAAGGTCATGTTCCTTATGGGCAAACAGAATCTTTCTCAGCTACTTGTTTCCCGCGTGTTTTCCTGGAAGATGTCAAAAATAGCACATAATAGCTTTTCTTTGTGACGTGGAAAGGAGCTGCATGGCTCAAGGCCAAAGGGATGGTCTTCAACATATTTTCTCATCGGGCACTTTGTCACGGTATAGAGACGACCTCGCCATGGTTCAGACTTTCTCTTGCTGTGATGCCTGCAGTCGGTTTCCCCATAACACACTGGGACACAGACTGTGACACACATGCTGGTGGGGCATACAAGCTCTGCACAACAACGCATTAAAATCCCCCCACGCTGAAGGACAAAGCCGGTTAATCATTACTGTCGAATGGGCCCTAGCTTACCCAGTTGGAGTCCAGAAGCTGGGCTGTACACATTTACAGATTTACACATAACACATCCATGAGTCTGAAGCAGAAAACAGTTTACTAATATACATGTCAGATAACAAACAGGACAACAAACATGCTACGTCGACTAAAACTAAAGTGATTCCCTAAAACAGAGCCGAATCGTCACACTGCCAGCAAAGTCTTGGCGAACAGGAGACTTTTCTGTCTAGGCTTTCAGGGAAAACATGTTGAAGGCACTTTGCTCCTTTCAGTTTTTTGTGCGTGTAAATAAAAATACATGCACAACGGAAACCTGCCTCTTATAGAATGTGGCCTTATAGAAACCTGTCAGCTCTCCAGAACGCGGCCTTATAGAAACCTGTCAGCTCTCCAGAACGTGGCCTTATAGAAACCTGTCAGCTCTCCAGAACGTGGCCTTATAGAAACCTGTCAGCTCTCTAGAACGTGGCCTTGTTCTGTCATCTTTATGGATTTTTATGGGGAACCGCTTCTTAGGTTTACAGTCAGATTTGCTCTGCAAACTGCACTGATTAGTTTGATTGTAAGAATTTCTTTTCCCTAATTATTTTATTATGCTCTTTTTTCTTGTGGTATCTTCTGGCCTCAGAAACAGAAGCACAGCTGACACACTGTGACAGTTCCTTGGCTCTGGGCTGTAAACTGCATTAATTCTAACAGCATTAAAAATATAAATAAAACAGCACTTAGTCCCATACACAGTTCAGTTTCATTTTGGGGATTGTTTTTGAAGGGACAGTAATATCATTTGTGTTTATAACTAACAATGTTTCTGGTGGAAAAATAATAATGAAGTATTGATTACAAATTTAAAGTAATTTGCTACAATGTTAAAATTAGAATATTTTACATTTTTTTAGCAAAGAAGTATTGTTTTGTTTTTTAAGTATGAGTAAGTATCTGTGGAGAAAAGTCATTTTGATCTCAGCTGCTAAGTGATGCTTCACATCAGCCGTGAGTCGGAAGTTAATATTGTCTTATTGGATGGTCTTTTTCTTGGTTAATGTGTGATATTGTAGTCATCAGCAGTGCTGAATTTTAATAAAAAAAGATGAGAGTTTTTCCTTTGGTAGAGTTGTGGATTTATAAATTAGATTTTACTTTTTAAAGAAATGTATATAATTACACAATACCATCATTAAACAAGTGCCTTTGATTTAGCGTTGGGGAAAAATATCTGGACCTGGTTTTTCTTTTCTTAGAAACTGCGTATGTTGCACATGAATAAAATGCTTTAGCAAAACCTGTTTGTCTTGCATCTGTTCTCGATTTTCATTTTGTTTAGTTCATTTCACATATAACTTATACTGAAAACAGCATGACCTTCTGAAAATCAGGGAGATGAGCCTATCAAAATGCCTCATGATCCATACAAATATTTGTACCTTCAACAACTGGTCTCTTATGAAATATATTCATTGACCTCAGGGCTATATGTGGATGACATTATTGTGGAACAACTCTATCCATAATACATGGCTGAAGGATGGCTGGATGGGTAGGTGGAGTATTGTGGCTCAAATTGACTTAGATCAGGAAACATACAATATAACAGAAACAATTCATATGCCATTTAGTTACATGATTTTTTTAGGCCTAGTGTTGAAACCAAAAGGCATCATGACAAATTTACAGTTGCCTTTCTCCCATATATTTAAACATGCAAATAGGTAGAAAGTGGATGAAGATTTTAGAGATCAGTTTGTGTTCAGAGTGTGCTGTGTCCACAACAGCTGGCGTGCATCGTGACAAGACACTTCTGTCGTAAAAATAGCATTTTGTATAATTTGCTCTGTCTCTGAAGAAAGAAGCTTAGGAAAGGTATTTATCATAAATTATTATCTTGATGTTCTTTTCGCTCTTAAATCACACATCCTCCAAGCATGTGGTTCATTGTCTGTTTACATCTGTTTTCATCTGACGTCTTAATCTCAAGACACCAATGGCTCACATTCTTAGCACCATGCCTTCTTGGTAACCGCGATAATTCTTGATGTTTTTGTGTATGTGGGAAATCGCAGTATGATGATGAATTTGTAGTTGCCAGTTGTTTGTATGGTTTATTGTAGTATCCTGAAGAAAGTTACGTATTTATGAAAGTTAGTTGCTTTTTGAAAAATCTCATTTGGAATGGATAATTCATGTATTACAATGAAATCATTGGGCCAGTCCCAGTGAGGATTGTACTATAGAGATGTGATTTGAAATTGACATAGATGGGGGGTGTGTCCCCCCCCCCCCCCCCCATCTGTTTTCATCTCAGGCCATTAGGTTTTGAGATCAGTGAAGCCTGGACTGTTTGTTTCTGGTAGGGTGACAGTTTCATATTCATTTAGACGCGCAGACACACGTGTCAGATTCAATCAGTGAGTAAGCAAGGGTGACAGCAAGGAAATGAGGCAGTGACGAGGAAAAGAGAGAGAGAGAGAGAGCGAGGGGGAGGGAGAGGGAGAGAGCCATGCCATAGAGACAGGCAGATCGCTGGAGCAGCACTGTGATTCCTGTAGACGGGGATCTCTGGCTTTATCATCGTTGGATCCCTGATCACCTATCCACAGCTTCCTTTACATGAAACAGATTTTCTGTACGGTTTCTTCTTAGAGTCAGCGGAGCGAGCCGCTGCTGATCAGCCTGTTCAGCACATCTGTGAGAGATGGCTTTTTAATTCATCCGGATGGGTCAGAAGGCAGCCAGGGAGGCAGTCTGACACGACGGACTCCCCCCCCCCCACACACATACACACACGACACTTTCACAATCCGGCTGGCTCTGAGAGGGAACGCTGCCTTCGCTTGTCCCTTGCCACCTCCTCTCAGCTGCGCCCAGATCCGCACCGGCATCGCCATGGGTGACAAAGGCACAAGGTGGGTCAGCTTTTTCATCCAGAAATTCTGCGATTTATGGTACGGCGGGATCTGACGCACCGGCTGTCGTTTTGGTCTGCTGGCTACGTTCTGATAGGCTGTATTCCTTTGTTGATACTGGGTCTTGTCCTGTGTGATTTTTCATGTCTCAACATGAACTGATGCATCCACTCTGAATATGCTGTTCAAACCAGCAAACATTAGCCTTCTCATCTGTTATTCTCCAGCACCTCAGCTGTCTTCAGCAGAAAAGGATTTGTGTGGTATTGTCGAGACAGGGGGACTTGGGAATTCTTTACTCTTGGTTGTTACATTCGCAGTTAGAGGTCTGTGTGCTGGTTTATATATATATATATATATATATATATATATATATATACACACACACACACACACACACACTGGGCAAGGTATGAAGCTGTAGGCTTTTTGCGTTTTACAAACGGTAAGGCTTATGTAATGTATATCTTGAGGTTTCAGCCCTTGAAAGCATATTCCGCCGTGTGAGGAATGGTGAGGTCACCCTGACACATGCAGAAATTGTGTGATTCCCACTGTCATTGTCACTGTACTTGTACTTTTTACACATTTTTTTCAAAATGTACGTGGAAGACTTCACAATATATTAATATATACATATATTTGCTCAATTGACACTCATGTCAAACTGTAGTTTATGCTGTAGTAATTTCCAATTCCTGGAGTATTTACTGGTTGGTACAGCTATATGGTAACTTATAAAAGACTTATAGAAGACAGTTGCTTTATCTGAGCAACCTAAGGCAGGAGGTGCTGGAAAATCCCTGGCAGTATCCCTTTGGAAATCACCATCATCGTGCTGAGGTTCCAGGGTTTTCTCCATCCTTCCCAATTTACTGCTTTTTGGTATTAATCCAATCTGATTTTCAGCAAAAGGTCAACACACCCTTGGGGAGCCAAGCAAATATAATTTAAGCATAATAATTTAATCAAATATTACTCCAGTATGTTTGTTTAATGTCATATTGGGGGATGCTTGTCTTTTTCAATTGTAAACTTCATGACTAATCTCAGGCCTTGTAATTAATTTCTTGGTGCAATTTTTGTCAAAGGATTAAACCTGGCGATTAACTTTCCTATTGTTTTATTCTCACACTGATGCATATTGGGTTAGAAACTACTGTCATTATCTAGTGGTCTGCATTGTGAGGGATTTCCAGATTTGTGGGGGCCCTTCTGTTGCTGTAATGCAGTGTATGCCATGGGAGTTGACATATGGCCCTGAGATAGCTTTCTGTCTAAGTTTGCGTATGGTTTAGTCTCCCACTGGTCCCGAGTGATGGCCCATCTTAATGGAACACACCAAACATGATTAATGATCTGTTTAGTGGGCTGCTCAAAAACCGCTTGCTGTGAAGCAACCCCAGGATAAAACAGGGATTTAGTATGACGACTGTCATGTGTAATGATAGAAGCTGTGCTCAACGTCGCATGTGCTGTGTGTCTCTGGGCTGCGCTGTGTGTCTCTGGGCTGCGCTGTGTGTCTCTGGGCTGCGCTGTGTGTCTCTGGGCAGCGTTGTGTGTCTCTGGACTGTGTTGTGTGTCTCTGGGCTGCGCTGTGTGTCAATGGACTGTGCTGTGTGTCTATGCACTGTGTTGTGTGTCTATGGACTGCGCTGTGTGTCAATGGACTGTGCTGTATGTCTCTGGGCTGCGCTGTGTGTCTATGGACTGTGTTGTGTGTCTCTGGGCTGTGCTGTGTGTCAATGGACTGTGCTGTGTGTCAATGGACTGCGTTGTGTGTCAATGAACTGCGCTGTGTGTCTCTGGACTGCGCTGTGTGTCTCTGGACTGCGCTGTGTGTCTATGGACTGTGCTGTATGTCTCTGGACTGCGCTGTGTGTCTCAGCACTGGTCCAGATGCTTGTAGTTTCCTCCCTCACCTCTGATTCACCATTCCCAATTCCCACGGTTGGCATCTCTCACATATCTGTATCTGGCGTGACGTTACGCTTTTAGACTCTTATGGAAGAAATCTTATGCCAAATCTATATTATTACATTATAGACCTAAAATTAGCTACATCAGAAGTGTTGGGGTAGTTTGCAAACCCTATAGACTATTTACTACCTTGGCTTACAAGGTAGTAAAACTGTTACATACATGTAAATGTGTGTGCACACTTGTCTCAAATTGAAATACTCACTCCAGCCAGCTGACCAAATTTGGCAACCCTAGATTCTTATTTTAAATTTCAGATGAGTGACTTTGCTGTCTGGATTTGTGCATTCCTCTAAGCTAAGCATGTCACATCACATGATTCCAGACCCAGAGCTCCTCCAGGTCTGTGCTTTGGGGCCACCTGCTCCCTGCTGTGCTCTGCCTGGGCCTGGTAGAGCCAGCTAAATGAGTGTTGTGGGACTTTCAATTAATTCTACTCCGCAGCCTGGGACCACATGTGCACACCTGTGAATATGGAGATACCCTCCACACAACAGGTGGCCTGCAAGTATAGCCTGTTCTTTAGCTCCAAGTCTCAGCCAAACCAAGCAGAATGTGCAGCAGAACAATCAAGATCGCATTCAGATGGAAAAGGCTCAGATTCTCCCCAAATGTGAACAGGGTGAGGGGATTACAAGATCACAAAGATGGGTAATTTGATCTGTCCTTCTGGTGTCTAAATTGGTATCTTTTGGTATTGTTACTACAAGTTCAGCTGACAATGGAGCAAATAATTGGAACATTTTGTCTATATCATACTATTCAGGCATTTAGGAATGAAGGATGGAGCTGCCGGATTCAGCGGAGCCTGTGCAGAAGCGCTCTCCATCATGTTGTTTAAAAATTCATAAGTGCTTGGCAATGTTTAATCAGTCATGAGACTTTGAGGTTCTTGAAACCTTAAAGGCAGATGAGGGTATGCATTGGTATTCACCGCACATTAATTCCAGCAAGAAGAATTATATTATCCTATGTATTTCATGGGGGTTAAGACCTAATCACGTGTTCATGCAAAATTAAGTGTTCATGCAAAAGTGGGAAAAATATTGCAGTAAAGGTAAAAAAAAAAAAAAAGATATAAATGGTGTAATTTTCTCTCAGCAGCATAGAAGAGAAGGTACTTTTATCATGGTTATAAATGTTTTATATATCGGAAACGCAGAAAACAAGAATCAGTATTAGAGTTCAAGAATGGTGCTCTGCCTGTTTATATGCAAATAATGGATTCTTTGTTGAAATTATGCCATTTGGGTGGGAAATGTTGCTATTTGAGTTGGAAATGTTGCCATTTGGGTTGGCTTTTTTAAAATGGCACTCAACTTTAAGTTTACACAAAAACTGAAAATTCAAGTGAGCACATGTCCTGAATATCAACGTGTAGTTAAAGCATCTTATCCACCTAGCATGCTGGCACGGGATAGGGGTTTGATAAAGGCATGACCTCTGGTGTTCACTTTCATGTTCAACTGAATAAAAACATCCACTGTTCCACAAAATTTGTCCACGAGTTTGGACCTGAGAAGCTGAGAAACTGGAACTGATGTGTGGCTCAAGTGACAGAATCTTATTTCTCAACAAACAGCGAGTGAAAATTGTTTGACTCACATGGGTGTGAGAGAGTGCCCAGTGTTCCTCACAAAGGGTCCCTTTCTTCCAGTTCAGACATTCTGCAGTTTTCAACCTGTGTAGTAATTACTAAAATGAGCACCTAATTGATGTGATGCAAGTTTTGTAAAATGTTGTGGTACTTCATATTGAATGTTTACAGTGTGCTGTTTACGGTGTGCAGATCAGATGCAGTGTTACTGGGATTCATATGGATCAGATACGTCATATATACAGCCTTATGAAAAGCCCCCCCTCCCCCATTTACAAGTCATGAACATGCCTGAGATACTCGGTAAGCTAAGGCCATCCAAGCCCTCACACTCAATCAGTGAGACTTCAACATCTCTTAACATTTTTGAGTCTTCTCTGACAACTTGTTTTTATGTTATTTCAATGTAGATTTGCACTGATTTCCTATTCCATGGTCAATGTGTAATCAAACTTAAAAAAAAGTCATTTTCAGCATGAATCCCTCAACCTTGCCAGCACTGACTATATTATTATTATTATTATTATTATTATTATACACAATTCTTGGTGCACTATACTAATTTGCTTCTTAACTGTAAGCTGTTTCTCTGTGGAAGCTAACTTTGTGATTACAGTCATTAACAAAATTGTATGTGTTTCTGCTGACTGCATGGCATCTATGAATCAAAAGGCCTTTTCCTTTTACAATTGTAAGGTATCAGAAATGAACTGTGCAAAAAAAGCTCTGCTCTTCAGGTTTAATTTGCTAAATTCTTCTCAGTGTTATGATTCACTGGCATCCCATAGAGGGTGATTCCCTGCTTCATGTCCTGTACTGCCCAGGATAGGTACCCATGTGACCCTGTACTATTTAGCAGTGAAAAGATGGATGGATATAATCATTTGTGCAATGCTGCAGTATTAAAAATAATGTGATGATGTAAATCTTCAATTTCACACTGCCGTCACAGAACCAGCCCCGTTACAATAAACAACAGCGGCAACTTCAAAAACCCCACATCTCAGGACTCCCTTGTGCTTGCTGGCGTGCAATATTTTAACCGGAAGGGTTATTGCTAGATATGTGGAGCAGTTGGTCCTTGCTACACGAAACTGTGTCTCTTCTGAGTGGATTTTTAAACTGCACATTAGTTGAGAAACATGTGTGATGCAGCAGGGCTCTATTGGACATTTCAGAACCAAAACACAATTTCTCATCCCACGGGGGTACATTGTCATGCCACAAAGTGCTTAAGATGATACAATTGGACTGAAATGTTATTTCAAAGACATTTTAATGGATGTCATGAGTTTGTTTTAGAACCACTGGGGCTAGGGAGATCGCTTTCTGAGTTGGGTCACCATGGTAACGGTTCTGAGGCCCAGTGCAGGTTTTTAGAGTTTGTGTGCCTAAATGTGAGACCTGCATCAAAACTACAACCCTGAACATGACCACATTCAATCAAGAAATAATACAGTTACACTATTTTAGTTTCCAGAAAACTTGAATCAATACACTGACAAATGTTTCTATAAGTTACTTAATTAATGTTGCCAATAAATGTTAGGTAATGTTGCCAACAGCAAGAGCCAATGATTTTTTTGATGTTAAATGTCAATAACCATTTTTAGTTTTTTTACAGTGATGGGGAAGGCAAGTTAATGGATGACTGAAAAACCAATTAATCAGAAAGCAAAACAAAATATTAAAAATCAAAATGCATGGACAGACTTTCAGGAAGGTAAATCTGCTGAACAGTAATCAGACCAGATTCATTCATTTTGTGCCATAACCTAAATGAGTTCTTAAATCACCTCTTTAATAGCAAGAACATACACTGAAGACATTGGAAAATGTGTAATAAAAATAAAATCAGGATGAAACTGTGATGATCGCTGCAGGTCAGGCGAGCAAACAAGCAGGCGGAAGGCAGTGTAGTCGCAAATAGAGGGTTTATTCTCCGGGACAAAACGAAACTAACCAACGGAGCCTAAACAGGCAAACAAAACAAAGCTAAGAGGAAAGGCGACGTACAATCTGGGCTGACAAACAAAATGATGGATCTGACGCGGACTGGGTGAGACAGGTTAAAAGCACAAGACAATCAGACATTGGTTAGCAACAGCTGGTTTCCATTGGGAGCAGACACGAGGTAACGAGGGGGGCGTGGCACACAGGAGGCTCTGACGGGCGGATCATGACAGAAACAATGATTTACGTTTGTTCATTTGCAAGGCCAAGAAACCTAAATCTGATAGTGAGCACTGTACTTCGGATATTCTGAATACTCTGAAGTATCTATCTATCTATCTATCTATCTATCCATCTATCCATCTATCCATCTATCCATCCATCCATCCATCCAAACAAGCAATATGATCCCAAGCTCTTGTGTAATTTTATTAGTTCATTGATTTATGTCTTTATGTAATATTAAAGAGACCCTCTTATGCTTTTCCAGTATATCCCTTTCCTTTAGGATGATAAATAGCTTTATGTGCATGTAAACATTCTGCAAAGTCTCAAGGCCCAAAGTTCATGCCAAAGGGAGTAACTCTCACCATAGAAATCACTGTTCTCTAATTTATCTGACATGCCTCATTGGAAGTCCAGCCCTTCTGTGACATTGTAAGAGCACTGCATGTAAGAGCAGGCAGACTTGGAGTTTGGATCTTGCCTTCTGTGTGTGTGTAAATTGGTAATACTAACACCCATACTGTCTGTGTTCTGCAATGGATTGACATCCCACTGAACAGAACCAGAATGGAAATGGAACAGGAACAGAAAGCGATCAGGAACTGGAATGGGAATGAACTGAATGGGAACAGAACGGGAATTGGAATGGGAACAGAACCGAATCAAAATGGGAATGGAACCTAATGGAATGGGAACCAGAATGGGAATGGAACCGAATGAGAATGGAACCAGAATGGGAACGAACTGAATGGGAATGGAATGGGAACTGAACTGGAAGGAAATCAGAACAGGAACCGGAATGGGAACGAACTGAATGGGAACCAGAATGGGAATGGGAACGGAACCAGAATGGGAATGGAATCGAATGGGAATGGAACCGAACCGGGACCAAATGGGCACAGAACTGAAACAGAACTGAATGAAAATGGAATGGGAAGGGAAAGGGAACCGGAATGGGAACGAACTGAATGGGAATGGAACCGAACTGCAACTGAACGGGAACAGAACCAAATGGGAACAGAACCAAACTGGAACGGAACTGAATGGGAACGGAACCGGACCTGAACGGGATTGGAACTGAAACAGCAGAAACAAAACCGGGACGTAACCGAACGGGAATAGAACCAGAACCGAACAGGAATGGAACCGAACAGGAATGGAACCGAACGTGAACATATAGATGAGAAAGCATACATACGGGAACCTAATGGAACAGTAACGGAACCAGACGGGAATGAAACTGGAACGGAACCGAACTGAACGTGTGTGTGAATTGGTAATATAAAAATACATACGGTCTGTGTCCTGCAATGGACTGACATCACACCGAATGGGAACAGAACCGAACGGGAACGGAAAGGGAACGTAACTTGAACGGGAACAGAATCTGAATGGGAATGGGAAATGTACGGGAATGGAGCGGGAACCGAACGGGAATGGAACAGAATGGGAACAGAACGTGTACAACAAGCATACAAACCCAGCAGACACACAGACAGAAGGTAAGCTTCAGTCTATGAACCTTGTAACCCAATCCTTATTGGTTGCTAGGTTGGCACACCCTCACACAACTTTTTCTGACAAGGGTGGAACATGTAGGGCAAGCTGACCAATTGGGGAAACTGACCAATCAGTACACTGGGCTCTTTGGGAGTGGGGCTTAAAGCTTTAACACAGCATTTCAGTTAGTCAGGGTGAATAAAGATATGCAGCATGTTTTTTGAACATTGGAACATGTAAATCTGTTCTAGTGGGGCATCATAATAAAATTATGAACAGTGAAAATGATCATCATAGGGCCCCTTTAATTATTTTCCAGTGCTGAAGTGCTCAGAGGGAACATCTTTCCGATGTTTTAACTCAGTATTAACATGCCAAGTATAACAGTTTCATAAAACCCATTTACACACAACCTAACATACTCCACTGATGCATTTCACAATTTATTTATTTAGAAGACAGACTTTATTAAAGGGGAGCATTCAGACTGCACCTGATTTTAAAATCATTGTTTCTTCACTAGACGGTTTTGGAGCTGAGGGGCAAATGGTCCAGATCAGCTCCCTAGCAGCAGAGCCTGAAGGCCAGCTGTGTGATCCATGCAGATAAGCATTACCAGTGTGTTATCAGTGTGTTACCAGTGTGTTATCAGTGTGTTACGCTTATCAAAACTGGGACCAACAGGAACAAGTGCTTTCCTGTGCTCTCATGGTTTGTTTGTTGAACTGTATAGATATCGACTGTATCACTTAATGATCTACTATACCACATGTTTTTATTGTTAATAGTTTATTACTTTAAAATCTGTTTGCACCGGCACACATTTTTCTTGAGACACGTTGAACGATGAGACTATATCCATCCTTGTAACTAAATCCAACCAGATTTTGAACTGGTAAGATTTGGGTTCCAGATGCTTCTCCCAGTTTATCTTCAGCTGCATTTACAGTATGTGAAAAGAGGAAATAATTAAGCTCTAAACAAATATACCTTAAAGTGAGAGATTCCTCCAATAGAATCATTTATTAGAGTCTCATGTTTTGTATTCTTCATTTCTCCCTTAAATGTGCCATGACAGGTTTTGTTATTTCACACGTTATCGCCATGGGAAATGCATGCTGGGTGAACGTCACATGGCACAGAGGCTTGCTGTCATTTGAACATCTGCCGTTCGAATGGCCCATTCAGGCTCCCTTGGAGACCTTATTACACTGGGAAGGGATCAGGGAACATTCCAGTCAGCTGTTTCCATTTCCTTCACTGACAAAATATATATTCACTAATTCTCCCTGTTCATGGTCGGAAGTTTTTTTTTTGTCTTATGTCTATTTATTACTTCTTTTACAAATTTAATTATCATTCTCCACTTCTCAGTCTGAAGTGTTATGTATAAATTCTTTGTATGTATTCAGTCAATCTGTGTGAAAAGTGACATCTGTCAAGGTTCCCCAGCCATATCGGTTGCATCCACAGTGGTCGTTTGACAGTAAGTACAGTGCGGTGTTTGGGAAATCACCAAACTGGCTTTGTGTCATTCCTGTAACTGCAGACATGTTTCCCTGGACATTCAGCTTTCTGACCTGATCAGATAATCGCATTCTATGTATAGTGGCTGTTGTGTATGAAGACAATGACCCAATCTACAGGTATTTAGTAGCCTATGAATAATCAC
Source organism: Stomatorhinus ivindoensis (assembly GCA_019775895.2). NCBI lineage: Eukaryota > Metazoa > Chordata > Actinopteri > Osteoglossiformes > Mormyridae > Stomatorhinus > Stomatorhinus ivindoensis. Next base: position 4,825,809 of record JABFEB020000036.1, on the reverse strand, counting down.
AGTGTGAAGCTGCAGAACTGTCAATGGGTTTTAGTCATTGTCAAGATAAGTAACAGTGAAAACTATGTTTTCATATATATCCTCTTCCTCTGTCCCTAAATTGCTTGCATAACTTGTCATTTGCATATCAAAGACACAATGTTGCTATAGTAATTAGTGCTGAAGTATTAAACTGGAAGTGCTCTCTTTGTTGCCATGCCAACCTTATTTCAAATGCTGGTTTCTTCACACAAAATCTATTTTTTAAGGTTGTGTTAGTCCAGGTTGCCTCCTATCTGAAGAGATATCCATGAATGGAAAACAAACAATAAGAATTATTAAACTGCTTAAAGATTAATTTTTGTATAACTGTCATATTGGAATCACTGTTATTGATTTTGTTACTGCTGATATTGTTGATATTGATTAGTTTATATCAATATACTAAGTTAGGGGCTCCAAAGATTTTGATGAGCACAGACTGGCATATGTTGTTATGTTGTGCAAAACTGTGACCAGTAAAATTTGCGGGGGGGGGGGGGGTGTGTCACAATAAACGATGTCACTTGAATGATCAACCCCTCCCCCAAACACCATGCATTTTGCTTATTAATCTGTTAATTCTACTCTTTGCCCTTTGAATAGAACACAGTGTAATCTTGAAACACAAAAGTACTGCGAGATCTCATTACTTACTGCGATAAGTTTTGTGAGATAACACAAAAGAGCTCATTATTTTTTTCCCCTCTCATGCCCCCTTAGGGACACCATATATTTGTAATGTTATGACAGCTTTAAAACATTTTTTTTTATATAGCGACTTGAAAGACTACTCTTTATTTTGGGTCTAAGTTCATGCGTTGATTTATTCTGCAGAAATCTGAGACACTCGACAGAACTGTTTTCAGTTTTTACCACGGTAAAATACTGTGGAAAATGAATTCGGACTTACTTGGGGAACATTTTACTGGCTAAGTATTAGCGCACGGAAGTACATTGATCAAGGCTACATGATGCACAGACAGTTTCTCTTTAATGGTCCGTCGTTAAAAATTCATTTCAGAGTGCATTTCGGCACAGCTAAGTCATCATACCCACAATTATCTGTTGAAATAATAGATTATTAGCTCCTGAAAGCCCTTGGCATTTTATGTCACAATAAATTGCAAGCTTAGGGAACAGAACCGTGCCTAAAAACTTGTCAAATAACGTGATATCAGAATTGGATGACCCAGTTTATTAGGCATAAATGATTTTATACTAAACTCAATGCTTATTTATAAGTAAATATTTTATATTTATTTGCTTATTTTTAAGCAGACAAATCACAGATACAACCTATCATAACATTAATTGGTTCATGTATTTATTTTCCCTAAGAACTGCATCTGAACATCACGGGATATCAGTTAATGTTTCGGAAAAGTTCTGAGCTGTTTTACATCCTTACATATCCTCATAAATGAGCGGCCTGCAGTGCTAACTATTACCTGATGTCTTTTGGGATCATGATACGCCTCATTAACATCTAATTGGTGCGCGCCTTTGTTTTGCTGGAGTTCCATTTGCAGTGTCTGTGCCATAGCTCACCCAGATCAATATCAGAGGTCATACATGTTTAGCTGATCAGCAGGTCTGATATTTTTATGTGTGTGTGTGTGACAGACAGATATAATGCTGCTATTGAATTAACATTTTAGATGACATTTTGCATTTTGTTTCCAAATAAATTTGCTGAAAATGCTTAAATGATCTGATGCATGGTACTAATATTTCATACATTTCATAGATTTGCAGCTGTAGGGTAAAAGTTGCACAAAGCGAAATGGAATTTGAGTAGAAGGTAGGGTTTATATGGTAATAATACATCGTGTGAATCTCTGTTATCCAAAGACAAATTATAAACAGATGTGCTCTTGTGTCTGAAATACATGAATATAAACAGAAGTCTTTTTTTCCTTAGTATTCAATATGTATTTTATGGTTATAATCAACATTTGTCTGGAAGATGGTCCTGTTCATTAAAGGATTGCCTTCACTGGAATCTGCTGGGGCATCTGACAACATTGGGGTCTAATTTATGATGGCATTAAGACCTGACAGATGGAAGCGGAGGCCATTATCCAGTGAGCCATGCAGACTGGTCCTTTTAGTCGAAGACTATAAAAGACCACCTGTCCTTTGATGTGATAAAAACTGTTTTCTCATCCAAAACATCCACGGCAAACCCCTGGATTAATTAAAAACTCATTTAAAGCATAAAACCGATTCAGGTTCTGTAATTTAGTTTGCCACTCATATGACGGGTCTAATACAGTCAATAAGTTGATGGGTTCTGCTCCATGCGATTGCCTGCCTTCAGCAGCACTGATAAAATACATCCCCATTGGAAGCTGAAATTCATGAAATTGTATGTTTGGAAAACAGTATTTATTCTTTTAGATGCCTTTCTTGCTGTCAGTGGCATTTCCACCAATATTGGATTCACCTGTACTGGTATTTTAAATACTCAAGTAATTAATTGTCTTTGATGCTTTTCAGGGTGTTTAAGAAAGCAAGCCCCAATGGAAAAGTAAGTTTGTTTCGATTCTTTTCTGAAGAGCCATATCTATGAAGTGGAAATTGTGCCACTGCTTACTGGCTTACAATTTTGTCCAGAGCAAAACAGATTTATATGGTAACACTATAGTTTATAGTCTGCTCATTAACTATTAATAGACTGTTACTAATCAATTTATAACATATTAATAGATAGGAAGATTCATTAACAAACAAGTTTAGAAAAATATTACGATCATGTCTTGCTGCTGGTATTTACCAATAGCCTGTAAATCCCTTGTAAATATAAAACAATGGATTAGTAAGCATACTCAGAAATGAGTTATAATTGAAAATTTAAATATTTTGTGAGACAAGAATAAGATGTCTTAAATATAACTCTAATTCTGATTTTAAGTGAAATGTTTAATTCCTAATATATTATCAAATGATGATTTATGGAGCAGGCCTTAAACTAAACCTGGAACTGAAATGCACACCTGTGGCACAGTGTTTCCCAATCCGGTCCTCGGGGACCTGCAGACAGTCCACGTTTTTGCTCCCTCCCTGCTTCCAGTAGGGTGCAAAAATGTGGACTCTGTGGGTCCCTGAGGACCGTATTGGGAAATGCTGCTTTAGGGGTATATCAGTGCAAAAAGCATCCTTTAACAGTTTGAGACTCCCTGTGATTCGTCCAGCATGTAAGCTGCAGCTTATAATAGCCCCACACTGGAATGAATGTATCTGTGCTTAACAAGGCAGCAGTCTTGGGCTGCATGGGTCATCTCAGGTCACACTCAGAGTTCTCCTGACAAATGATCATTAATTATGCCAACAGCCAATCAGCTTTCTCTTTTCCCCCCGTAGCTTACTGTGTACCTTGGGAAGCGGGACTTTGTTGACCAGGTTGACCTTGTTGAACCTGTTGGTAAGTCAATGCTTCACCTTCATTTGTAGCTATATTGATTCTACTGGAGGTCTGCTTCTGAGGAAGAATATCATTCCGTTCTGATCAATACACCGTTGATGTGAGTTTCGTTTATATAGATAATATTATGACATTTGTAACTTTGGACATTAAAAATTGATTCATTGCATAACACAGAGTTACATTCACCACAGCTCATGGCTTTTTGATGATTGTCCAACAAGTTCAAAGGGCTGTTAGTTCTTTGAATCTGATTTTATATGTCCCCAGACACATAAATATTTAAACTATATCTCACTTTCAATTCTGTGCCTTCCAGATGGTGTGGTTTTGATTGACCCAGAATACCTAAAGGAAAGAAAAGGTGAAGAGATTTTGAGTTTCCCACATCCGTGTGTCAAGCCCATGTTTCAGATCTTTGCTATTGCTGTGTTATTATGGAATGGGCTTCTGCCATCTTCAGAGCTCTGGGTTTTCAGTAACTTGTACTGCTTTCACAAAGCCTTCGATTCTGATATATTTCTGATATATTTGCCTGCAATATAGCCATACAGCCCAAAGAGCTCAAGAAAAGTATGCTGCCTCTGTTTTCTGACACAATGGCATTTGTTCTCACATCTCCCAGTTTTTGTGACCCTGACATGTGCCTTCCGCTATGGCCGGGAGGACCTGGATGTCCTGGGCTTGACGTTTAGAAAAGACCTCTTTGCCGCCAACATCCAAGCCTTCCCTCCAGTGCCAGATGGGAAAAAAACTTTAACTCGTCTTCAGGAGCGCCTTATGAAGAAGCTTGGGGAACACGCACACCCGTTCACTTTTGAGGTAACAAGGCTTTAATTGGTCATGGGGGATACACTCCATAGTCCATCGTGAAGAATGGGTTGGGGTGACTGTTGAGGAGCATCTCTGGCTGCTGTAGTTATGCATTCCTAGTGCATATTTTTACACATTTAAGTTTTTTCTGCAGATTCCCCCCAACTTACCTTGCTCAGTCACCCTTCAACCAGGACCAGAAGATACAGGAAAGGTAATGAAAAGTGAACTTAATAAATTGACACATGTTGCATGCTGAAAACAAATGATTACAAAAATAATCTTGGTGGTCCATTAAAACTCATTCCCTTTTGATCCTTGACGTTGACGTAGTCACGGGCAGGAACGCCATTAGGCTGTATCGCATTCTCGGGAAAATAGGCTATTTGGTAATGCTTTACTTTACCTGCATTCTTAAAACGTCCAGTGCACCTTCATAATGTATTCGTTAAGTATTGATAAAACATTCATAAACATCATGTATGAATACCATAACCTCCTTTCAGCTGCAATAAACATTAATAACAAACATTATATAATAATAACAAACATTATAATTGTATAATCATATGATGTTTGTTATTAATGTATATTAAAGCTATTAAGGGATGTTAAGGTGCACTTGCATGCTGCTTATGAATGTTCTATGAACGCATAATGAATGCATTATGAATGCATTATGAAGGCAAATTTAAGGTAAAGAATTACCAGCTTTTTTAATACATGGATCCATGCATGTGAATGTCTGGTGCCTAATTCACATTTAACTAGTGACAATTACAGATATTTTTTATTCATGGGAAGAGGTGACAAGATATTGTTTTTTAAATATCAAACTAAATTCTTCAAGGCTTATAACAATATGTTATATAATAACATGCAGCCTTGTGTAGTAATTGCACAGAATGTAACAAACTGAATGCTGATTATGATAATAATAATAGGGTAATGTTGCAATATAAAATTATGACGTAATCTATACATTTGTTACATTTTATTATTACATAATGCAATGTTACATGGTGTGTGACGAGACATGTAATAGCATGGCATTATGTGATGAAAATTTGTTACAGTTTGGCGAGTTATTACATGATGCGGCATTATTACATATTGCATTGTAACAAGGCAAATACATAGTCTTTGGAATATATGAATAAATAAAAAATCCATAAATCCTAGTTCACGTTTTAAGATTTGCTGTTTTCTCGCATGAAGCAATGGGCTGATGGTGTGAATTATTGGAATGTATGTGGTCATTCTGCTGTTTTACCTCTGGTTTCCTGCTTTACGGTGATTTTTTTTCCACTGATTTTGTCCAAAATATTGCATATACCTGCCTCTGAGTTACCATAAATATTTGCATTTTTTTCTTATCAATTTTGTTTGATAAATTGAAAATTTTGCATAAAATGTTGCTTTTGTGTGATTAATGAGGCCCTAGGGCCCTGCATGAAATGATGTGCATGTACAATATAGTGTGATTTGTTGAATTGTTGCCTGAAACAGTGAAATGTCAAACTAAGGGTAATATGATGTCACCCATAAATTATATAAGGTGCCCTTTTATTATCTTTGAAGGCCTGTGGGGTTGACTTTGAAGTAAAAGCTTTCTGTGCAGAGAATGTTGAAGAAAAAATCCACAAAAGGTAGGTGTGCCATGTATGAAACTGGCTGCCATGAAGCTAACAAGCAATCAAAAGGCAGAGATACAGAAAGTGACCATTTACGCTACAAGGGCAAGGGCTCAGGGGATGAAAACAGGGCTGTGGGAAGACCGAGGCAGAAGTTTGCCTTTGGTCATGTCAAAAATAACCTGTCACATGACCAGGGCTCTATCTGTAGCTTATGGTGTCCTTGAGAACCCACTGCAAGTCAGATAATACCATCATAAACAACAGTCATACTGTGACCTTTGGATAACAGTGTGTTACTCAGTTCTAATCTGGGAAAGCTGTGCATGCCACTGCATATCAGCCGCATACGATGTGTCATAAGCAAATTGCTGTCTTTGGACTGACTGCTGTAAACCTCAACATCATGTTTCAGTTTTTCATTCTTAACATTGACGGTCGTTATGGCATTTCCTGTACCCATTCCTGACTGGCTTTAGAAACTCCAATTCCAAATACATAACCTTCCAGGCACTCCTAAAACACATCATATTCGGGATTTTGTTTGGTTCCTGGGATAAATATTCCATGTGTAGTTTTAAACCACGTGGCTTATTCCATGGGAAGGGGCAACGGGGTAGTTTGTAGCCAAAAACGCAGGTGACAGGAAGTACCCTACGTGAGATGAGAGCGTAACCCATATGCATCTGCCACACAGGAACTCGGTGCGTCTTGTCATCAGGAAGGTGCAGTACGCTCCAGAGAAGCCAGGCCCTCAGCCCATGGCTGAGACAACTCGCCAGTTTCTGATGTCAGACAAGCCGCTTCATCTGGAGGCCTCCCTGGACAAAGAGGTGACGGACATGCAGGGAGTCACAAATGGAGTCATATATATATATATATATTATAACTATGTTTAGTGTAATACAAAATGAAATATTTATAGTCTTCAGGTTTCAGTAGTACAGTATTGTTGCCTCACACTTCTGGGACCAGGGTTTGCGTGGCTCCATGTGTGAAGGGCTTGCATGTTCTTCCCATGTCATGGTGAGATGTCTCCATGTTGTACGGAGGTTTCTTCTGGGTACTCTGGTTTCTCCATGCAGTCCAAAAACATGCTGAGGTTAATTGGAGTTTACAAATTGCCCATGGGTGTGAATGGTGTGTGTACCCTGTGATGGGTTGGTGCACCATGCTGCCTTGTGCCAGTAGTCTCTGGGATGGGCTCCAACC
>JABFEB020000036.1:4804066-4818431 GCA_019775895.2 Stomatorhinus ivindoensis | reverse complement strand
ATTATGGAAAATGGATGGTTAGATAGATAGATTGATTGATTTGGTCTTCGTTCTCTTCCTTCAGATTTACTACCACGGAGAGCCAATCAATGTGAATGTTCACGTGACCAACAACACGAATAAGACTGTGAAGAAGATGAAGATCTCAGGTTACCGACAGGCTCGACTTGACATGTGATTCTGGGTGGTGATGGGTGATGCTCTGCGGAAAGCTGATGTTCTGTGTCTGTCCACACAGTGCGTCAGTATGCTGACATATGCCTGTTTAACACTGCGCAGTACAAATGCCCTGTGGCGACAGAAGAATCAGAGTAAGATGCCTCCCGCTAAATTAACCACACTCATTCTTTGGTGTTTGTGATATATAACCTTTTAAACAAACTAATCAATTCTGTACAGCGCTGTATTCATTTAGAGTTATTGAATAAGGATTTAGAGGTAATTTATTTGATATTTGACTTTTTATTGGAATAGTCTGAATTATGACCTTTTTTAAAAATCCCCATGAAGGGGATGAAAAACAATTAAATCAAATTAGGTAAAATTTCCAAGGCTTTGAGAACAGATCTTATGGGTCATTTTTTCAAGATCTCGTTTTCCTTTCTGCCCACAGTGACGTGGTTGCTCCCAGCTCCACATTTTGCAAGGTGTTCACTCTCACACCCTTCTTAGCCAACAACCGAGAGAAACGCGGCTTGGCCCTAGATGGAAAACTGAAGCACGAGGACACAAATTTAGCCTCCAGCACCCTGTGAGCAAACCGTTCTCTGAGTGAAGCCAGCCTGTGGAGTGGCAGAGCAGTGAAACCTTACCTTGTGGCTCTTCCGCAGGCTGAGAGAAGGGGCTAACAAAGAAATCCTGGGGATCATCGTGTCCTACAAAGTCAAAGTGAAGCTGGTTATTTCCCGGGGAGGGTGAGTGTTTCCCATCTACCTCCCTGGGGTGAATGAAATGTTCTCCTGCATTTTGAAATCTGCATCAACGTGTCATTTTCTGCTGTTTCAGGCTCCTGGGAGACCTTGCATCGAGGTAATCTTTGTTTTGCGTACTGCTGATTATCTTTAGATTACTTCAGTTCTCTGTGGTGTGTTATTTATTGTATACGTCTTGATGCAGACATGGTGCTGAATAGAAACGTGAATATATTTTATACATTTATGAAGATCTGTTTTTTTTTTGTCTTATGAGTAAGCCCACAGTCGTACAGTTGCGGTTTTGTATTTTTCTTTGTGTCTCCCTCTCAGCGACCTGGCGATTGAACTTCCGTTCACATTAATGCATCCCAAACCTGTTGAAGGCTCTTCCTACCGAGATGGTATGCTCGATTCTTCGAATCTTACTCCTCTGTTATGGCTCATGATTGTCACCCTCTACAACAGGGCTGATCAAGTCACAGAACTCGAGGGCCAAACATTGCTGATTTTCCCACCTTCCTTTACCTGTGAGTCAGGTGTGAAGCCTCTGTGACCAGTCATTTTTAAACTAACTACCTGGGAGTACTGAAAAGAAGGCCTGAATTTGGAGTCAAGGGCCAGATTTCAAGAGCCCTGCTCTTGAACAATCCCGCGACAGAATTTTTGTCCACATACATGGCTGAAAGTTGCCGAGATCTATAGACTCATTTAGCTCAACACTGTTGCCTCCTGTTTGCTTTGCCATGAACTCATGGTTTACTGCCTATGTTTTTTTGCCTCAGCTACAGAAAAGGACGCACCAGTAGACACCAATCTGATTGAATTTGACACAAAGTAAGCCGACCGCTGTTCCATCATCTCCTGCTTTCTTCATACACCGTCTCTAGGAGCTTGCAGGTGCAGCCACTCCAAAGCTGACATCCAGCCTTCTTGTTCACTACTGTTTACTCGTACCTCATGTAAATTTCAGATGATAATCATAACTTATGTCATGCATAAAAATGCTTGCTTAAAACTCACCTGATATGATTCTGTTTTAAAAAAAAAAAATGTATTACCATTTAGTTATGTCAACGTTATGGTCACAAGAGGTAGAAAGCTGATTGAATATATGTCCTTTTGGTTGCATGGTGGGGATTATTAACTGTAGGTCAGAAGCCAGTCACTCAAACCTATGTTTCCTGTAGTGACGATGACATCGTCTTCGAAGACTTTGCGCGACAGCGCCTCATAGAAGCAAAGGAAGAGAAGGATGAGGACGAGGATGGGGCCGACTCGCCGAAGCTGAGTGTCAGATAGGCACCGGGGTGTAGGTGTGAATCTTCATTGAGCGGAGGCCTGCGGGTTTAGCCTGGAAGACTCTGTAACAGTCTTGTGCCTGTGCTGTCGTCTTGTTATTCTTCACTTTAGTCTTTTTCCATTTCCACAGGAACGTAGAGTTAAGAGCCCAGCTGAGTCTGTGCACAAGGCTGAAAGTGATGGTGTTAAATGGGGTTAGGTCATCCAGCGGGCTCTGCTAGAGAAGCAGGTGACGGAGGCAGAGAAAACTTGCCCTGTGTCAGCTTCGGATCCGTTGATAGATCAATGGATTAAAGTTGTTCCTTCTAGGCTGAAACAGTAACTAAAATTGCACCCTAAGAGTATAATTACCTATGAGACTGTGATAATGTCCCAGAATAAGTACAAAAAACTGAACTTTCTTCCACTTGCTGTTGCTTGTGATTTATGACAATAGCATTTCACCAAACTTAGCAGTGAGTAGTTTGTGGAATTTTTTAAAAGTTTGGGTGGATTAACTAAGACGCGTTAGCAACGTACCCTCAGAACAATGGCCTTAAATCATCACTCATTCGTAAATTATGGTTCCAGTTTTTATAGGATACCTTCAGCTAATATCATATTAATCTATTTATACCTATGAATATTGGTTACTAAATTCAAATGGTCAGTGAACCTTTATCTGTTTGAAAGAATATTTTTTAAATTAAAATATATATATAATTTTGTAGCAGTCAGTGTTTACAGTTTATTGCCCATGTACATACAGTACTGTATGGTGGTTTTGATGACACGTGTGTTCCACTGTCTTTGTCATACAAGATCTCAGGTGGGTCTGTTTGTAGGAATTAAAGACCCCAGGATGTTTCGACTGTGGGGCGAATGGGGAGGCACTGCATTGATAGATTTGATAGCGAGTACACTAAACCTCAAGAAGAGTGGGTTTAAATGTCCCTATTTTGCATGACACGTGTCAATGATGCTCTCTGCATGCATGTCCAGCGAAATGCCCAAGGGGACACCGGCATGACGCTCATGGCGTGTGACCGGCTCGTCAAAAACGCCAGCAGAACTATAACACTGGCTGGAACATCCAAATGTCTCACGTATGTTTAATTTATTTTCCGTTACTGAATTTGCTGTTAAATGATACGTAATGTGGTGCCCTGTTTGTATAGCTGTATAAGACGCCTGCCCACCCGGTGTTCTGACATCGCACATGTAACAGATTAGCTGTTCAACTTCCTACTGAATTTTAAGAACCCAGTGAACTGTTTGAACCAGAGACAGAAAAAGCCATAATGCCCGTATTGCTGCTGTCTAAGCAGGAATTGCTTTCCATATAGTGCAGGAAAAAATTATAAAATTGTACAGGCGATTTGAACAAATAACCAATGGCATTTGTTACATTCACCTTTATGGTGAAATTTATGTTGACATCATTTCTATATGGTAATTATACTTGACACAATTTCCTATTCTCTTCTCTTACTTTTCCTACAGCCTGCCCTGTTGAGCAAATCAAATAAATCTTTTACTGAAATAATGTTGATCATACCATTTAAGTCAGGCCCACTGTGAAACTATTTTACAGCTAATCATTACCTCTTTACTATACATTTGGTTTGTTTTGAAACTAAAACATCTCATTTATGAATATTTAACAGTAATTTAAATGTTTTCACGAAGGCTTCACCATTCAAGAATAAAATGATTATATGTGTGTGCCTATTAACATGAAATGCGGCAATTTAATGTGAAGTACATTTGATTACCCTGAATGCTATTTTCATCTCTTTTATCTGACTAATTCTCGTGAATGATGTTAAAGTATAGAATTTCTGCTGAATATGCTGGTACTGACTTAGCTATGTCTGAAGAAGAAATATTATAGCATCTGTGCTGTAATTCTGAAGTAATCTGTATATTTAAGTTTTATTTTTAATTACTTGATATGCCAGATTTACGCAAAATGTCTCACTCAAATCGGCAAGAAAACATATAATGTGTTGAGACTGACAAAACTGAATGTTTTTATGTTGTGTATCCAAATATTAAAGACTTTTAGGGACGTTTCTGTAGAGCTTCTGGTCAAGAGGGAAGCAGTCGTTAGTACAAAACCAGGGAGCCCGAGCAAGAATTCCTGTCTCTGTCACAGTAATTAAAAGATTAGTCGATATAGTGAATCAATATCAATTTGTTCGTGCTGCTTTTTCATTCTATAATCACTGGATGAAGGATTCAGCTTAAAGGGTGCTGGAAGAATTGTTTTTCAGGGTTAGTTAAATATTTAGAGGGTCTTTGTGTTTCATGTTCGACGTCTCACCTGGAAATGAGGCACGAGACCTTAGGCAGGATGCAAAGCCTGCAACAGATTTCACACCCAATCTGAAGTGAGGGAGCCCAAGGCGCCCTCTAGTGGTGATCTCAACGCTGCTGTCCTCATAAAGACCACATTATATAACTACAATCTCTGGAAAAATAACTTCCGTTAGTCCTGAACCTGGACACATTATCCAATTTGACATCCAGTGGGGAAATAGTTGAATCCAAATGATCCAAATGGGCACAATGTGAGGCAATGAAAGTCAAGTGTGATCCAAAATTGAATTCTTGTGTGTAGAACTTGCCTCTCGTTAATACCCCTCCCCCCACCTTACATTCGGGATATGTTGTATTGATCTGTTTCTATGATTTCTGTATTTGTTGATGTAAAATGTTTAAAACAAAAACTTCTTTGTGCTTTGGTGAAGCGTGTAATAAAGCGATCTGGTTTCTGTGTGTATCTGCTCCAGGCTGCTGCTTTGTGTAAGTCACGTGTCATTCCTGTAGGACCGTAAGCTGGTTCAGAAAATAATGAGTTACAAACGGAATTAGCAAAACATAAAGAAATACACGACACGAAAACAACAAATGATAACTCCCCTGCTCCCATTAGTGAGTTAAAAAGTATCTATGACTGTTACATGCCCAGATTCACAAATGTGAAGGCAGTCATTAAGGTGAGCATTTCAAACGCCAGCTTACAATGGCAACACTCATTTGCCCAGATCAGGGGACCCTTAGTGGCCAATTACGATTGGCCATTAATATTGAAAGCTTGAGGCTTCATTGCAGCTGGACTGATTAAGAACCTTGTTGTTGATGTTTATTTGTATCTTGTGAGACCTGAAAGCCCTCACAGGTCATTTATCTGTACTCTCTAGCACCTCTCCGCTCATTAGGTGTTAACGAGGGCTTCAGAGCAGATCTTACTATCAGCCATGGGATCTCCATCTTCTCTGTGTCAACAGTAGCTTTTTCGTCATCGTGTACCTCCAACACGTTTATTGAGGTGCCATTTTTTTGTTTTGTCTGTAGGGAGAAGATTTAGCTCTGATGGTAACACTGTGACCTCATTCCACCATAGCTTTAGGTTTGATTCTTATCCTACATCTGTTTGTAGTTTGCATGCTCTTCTGCATTTCTCTTTATGTTTTTAAGCCATGGTTTTGGTATCTATAAGTTGTCCATAGTCTGTGTGCCTTTGGATGAACTGACATGCTGTGGAGGGCAGGCATATCAGGGCAGGCATATCAAGGCAGGCATATCAGGGCAGACATATCAGGGCAGGCCAATCGGGAGGCTTGGCAGAATTCATGGTGGGCCGTTTAGCTATTGTGCTGGTCAACAAAATAATTCCAATGGTTTAAAGTTGCGTCGTTCAGAAACAACACACACACAACAGACCACAATTGTTCTGCATAGAGAACTACATGGCACGTGGGTCCGTGTGCTCCCTTGTTATTTAGAACAAATTGAGTACAGTGCGCAGTTACGGACGTGCTTGCTATTGCTAAGTCAGACTACTTCAACAGATCAGTATGCTATTTGGTATTTATTGTCTTCTTGAGACGGCAGCGATAAAGTTGTCGGGTTAATAAGACTGGAACTGTGGCATCACATATCAAAGTTTCCCCAGAACAAAGATCAAATGGACTGGTCCAGAGGTACAAATAATCAAATATAAAGTAGAGTAATATTTTCCTTTGATGTTCTTTGGTTCTTTATAGGCTGATATGCTAGGAGGCACGCAGTCAGCTTCACATCCTCCATGCACGCCACAGCCTACCGACACCGACTGCTTCTGAGGTTAAGATTTAATCCTCATGCAAACCAGATGACCCTTCTCCCCATTGTCTGGAAATCAAGCAAGCCTGTCCCCTCTGCCATGTCACTCAGCCGCCCTTGGTAATTGATTGCTCACACAGTCAGACATCATGTCGAGCTGGTAAATAGAAGAACTGAAAACAGTGTACAGTACTTAATTAATCAAATCTCTGATTTGGGACTCGCATTAATTTCAACAGCACCAAGCACCCCTGGATTAGCACCCAGGCTGAAATTATTGCAACCTTAGAATGAAGCTGATGTCCGTCACTGGCCAGTCGTGAGTGCAGCATACTTATGGTGTCCTATAAATAAATAAATCCTGTATTTGCCATTTGCCCATGTACAAGTGCAGCTGGAAGGGAATGTTCCCAGAACTTTTAACCAACACCATCTAAAGGTCTTCTCGAAGCTTCTGTCAATGTTAGCGTGATACGAGAATTACCGGAACATCCTTTGTACCGTAATTTTGAAAAACGTTGTTTTATAAAATAAATATTATTATAATAGTGCTATATACAGTATGTATACTGTGAATGTGCCATCCAGCCTTGAACCCCTGACCTTAGAGGTGTAAAACTGTGGTGCAGTGTCCTTTTTCTACTTTTGCATTATTATTCTTAGATGCAGTAGTAGCTGGGAACATCAGGAAAACTGGACACTTTGAAGGTTTCCATACATTAAAATGCTGCAAATGTTCCGCGAATGAAAAATTGTTAGCTGGATGGCTTCAGGGACAGGGCTGTAATCGCCAAGGCCTCAGAATGACGGTTCCTTTATTTAGCATCGGTTGTTGAGGCTGATGTTGTCACTTTTTGGTTTTAGTGGTTTCCTCAGAACTGATTTCATTGGTCAACAACACAAAGCAACTTGTTCTCCACCTATCAGCCACTGACCTTTCCCCTTCAGTCAGTTTGCTTCTGTAAAGGCTCATTTCACCTTCCTTAATGGTGGTTCACCTGGGTTTTCCTGCTTACACCCCAGGCTCTGACTCACCTGGGTCCCCTGATGTTGCTACCTTGTTAGCTAAGAAAAACACTCGAGGATGATGAGGGTGGACACTATGATCAAAGTGGCAGCCGTGTACATGGGGGTCCAAAATGATGCAACATTGTCTTTGAGTCAGTATAAATCATAGTGTAATAATCTAACACTAACCCCTATCTAAAAATATAAAAATAAAAACAAATAAATCCCAACAAAACTTCCTGCCATGAAAAGACAATGTCACAATATTTAAAATTAATAACTATGACAGAGATGGTTTTAGTTAGCATTCTTTGGAGTGAGAGCTATTTGATTGTAGTGAATTTATAGTAAATAGTGAAATAACTTTTAGTTATACAAATTATTTATCTAATGGTAGTATTAGATTTGTCCACTAAATGGAGATTTCATACATTATGCCCTGCAAAGCTAATTTGTTCTAAAATGTATCACAGAGCACAGCAATTGAAATCAACTGCAAATATTCTTTAATATGTGCTTAATCATTGTGATTTCTTTGGTTTCTTTTCAACGATTTTCATAGCAGATAAAAAATTGTTCATTTTATATTAGCTTCAACTCACCTCTTGAGGTCAGGGTTTAACTGGCAAGTTGACGACTGACAAAAACAGCAAACTGTCAAGGCACTGAAGGGCTGCTGTGGCAGAGAGGGAGGGGGCGCAGTCATGCTCTGACACCCTGAAAGAGCTGCTCTGCTCGCCTCTTAGGCAAAGTGCAAGGCCAGACTCACATCAGAGAGACACTGACCCTGTACTATACTATCCACAGCTTGCGTCAAATTTATTTCAACCAACATTCCATCTGGCAGACTTCTCGAAAACCAGTAAATGGTAATGATGAATGACTTTCTTATTGAGTTAATACATAAAATATTGTCCATTTTGTCACACTGAGTGGAATGCTTTTCATCTCCTTCTTGCAAAAATACATTAACGATTAAATAACAGTCTAACAAAGACAAGAGCATGGAGTCAATAAGGAAAATGTACACAGCACCAGATCCTCAATTAAACTTTCAACGTCGTCACATTTACAGTGAAGGTTTTATTTGTCCTCACATTAAACATTTTCAAAGCAGCATTCCTTATTTCCTTAGTACGGACACCATAGATAACTGGATTAATGGTGGCGGGGAAAATGATGTATAGAATTCCCAAGAATGTGTTCACGTCTGTTGTGATGGGGATGCCGAGGTTATGAGACAGAAACGTAATGCTGCCCACCAGGTAGAAGCTCATCATGACCATCAAGTGTGTGCCGCAGGTGTGGAATGCCTTCCAGCGATCTTCCCCCGCTGCCGCCCGCAGGACGACACTCAGGATCCTGACATACGAGAAGGCGATGATGGAGATGTCGACGCCCACGAAGCAGATGATTACCACGAGTCCTATAGCATTGTTGCTGCTCTTGTCGCCGCACGCCAAGCTGACAAGGGCCATGTGGTCGCAGTAGCAGTGGCTGATGACGTTTGAGCTGCAGAACTTCAGAGGACGTGCGAGGGCGACGAGAGTGGA
Organism: Stomatorhinus ivindoensis; assembly: GCA_019775895.2. Lineage (NCBI taxonomy): Eukaryota > Metazoa > Chordata > Actinopteri > Osteoglossiformes > Mormyridae > Stomatorhinus > Stomatorhinus ivindoensis. The sequence goes on along the minus strand of JABFEB020000036.1, from coordinate 4,809,568 downwards.
CATTATCGAGCCACTCCGTATCAGCGTCAAGATAACCAGTTTCACCAGCATGGAAGTGTTAATGATTTCACTGTAGTGCAGTGGATTACAAATGGCCACCAGTCGATCCAGAGCCATAGCCAGGAGGATGGTGGATTCCAGGGATGAGAAGAAGTGTGTGAAGAACATTTGAGTTAAACAGCCTTCTAAGGAAATTTCATTCCAGTCAAACAGGAAGCTGAAAAGCATGTTAGGTATAATAACAGTGGGGACGACTATATTGACAACAGCCAAGCTGCATATCAGTATGTACATGGGGCTATGCAGGTTCTCACACTTTCTAATCACATAGACCATCAGCGAATTGGCAGCCAGACCCAACACATATATTATAAAAAATGGCAAGAAGAGTAAACGTCTATATTCTTGTAGTTCTGGAAATCCTATAAAAATGAACGTGGTGTAGGTAAAGTTGCTTTGTAGCAGATCTTCAGCCATGGCACTTTGTACTAACCTGAAATTCGGTTAAAATGAATAGACGTTATTACAGTTTGTCACGTCAATAAAAATATTTCATTAGCTACAGACTCATACAGACCTATTTCTTTGCAGTTAAATTTAGAACACTTTTTAAAAAGATACCAAGAAAATAAATATGGCTCAGAGTAGACAACCTCAAGATTTTCTATCCTCTTTGTTATCGTTAAGGTCTTTAGGACTGAAATTCATACCTTTTTGGCTTCCGTTTTATTTTCTCTCCCGTTGATTCAGCAGAATAACACTTTAAAATTCAGTATTAAGTTAACCAGCTAGAGTGTCTGGTCCATTCTAGTCTACCCTCACTGCAAGTGTGGTGGATTTATAGGGTACATAGCAGAACAGTCATTGCTCCCCTAGGACCTTCCGTAGCTTCAATTATCTCCCCATTGATTGCTGTGGCTGAAAAACTCCCTGTACACAACTCGAAGGTGACACACAACCCTATTACTAATAGCAATGCAAATTTGTTTGCTTTCCGTGATGGGTATTTGTCTCTTAAAATCGGTTTTGATGCCTTTAAAATTCAAGTTGATCATTATTCATATTCAATACAATGAGAGAGAAAGTGAGTGGTTTGAAAATGGTGAGGAGGTTCGTCTGCAGTGCCTTTAGATCTATAATTAACATATGTTGGGAAGTGTACTGCTTCTAATGTTAACGTTTCTGTGCCATCTGCCAGAAGGGAGCAGAGAGAAACGCAGCTGTATAGGGTGACCTGAGGCCCTTGCTGATGCTGACTGCCCTTCAGCACGTGGTGACAGTGTCCTAATGTGAGGCCACATGTGTGGTGGGGAGGGGCCTGAACAGTCTGGAGGCCACAGTGTAAATCATGGCATGAGGAAGGATTCCATCTTGCGTGGTGATCTGTGGACCTTCACAGGCGTTACGGCACTTTTTATTTATAAAGCACTTTTAAAACAACCGTCATTGACTTAAGTGCTGTACAGAGTAAATAAATAATAAATAAAATATACATACAGTCATGCCTGCTACAGCACAACTAATGCATTCCTGAAAAACCCTACATTGACGGAAATCACACACTAAAATTGGATTTGGGGAACGCAACTTTGAAATGTAGTAACTTATGGAAAACAAAATGAATTAAATAAACAAAAAATGATACCAGTGGCCATTAATATAATTATATGCATTTAAAATAATACATATGCATTAATATACAACATCATATACTCCTATGGGCAAAATGTAGTAGTACAGGTTACAGGAAGGCGCCTCCCAAACTTTGTAAGTTACACACAGTCACAATGAAATAAAAATCAAAACAGTGATAACAGTAGACGATAATAAATGTTATAATTATGATGAACTAGCTGTGTGTTTTTATATTTTAATTTCTAGATTTTTAGAATCTAAGACTCTGATCTGTGCAATGCATGGATGTACAAAAAAAATCACATTAAATTTTTTTAGATTTGCAGTCCAATTCAACTGATTCACTGAAAGGAATTGGTTCAAAAGAATGATTTGTTCATGAATCAGACATCACTATCGTTTACTTGGATAGCTGCTTTGTATGCAAATACACCTACTGTTTCTTGCTAAGACCGTATCGCATTGTAATTTGTGTAATGAATGCTTTTCTCACTGACTGAAAACTGTACTTATAGAAATGCGATTCTGCATTGTATTGGACTTGAGTACCAATACATGAATCACATTTAAATGGATTTGTGGTGTGTTGTACCCGGACTGACTGTACTTATAAAGAGACAATCCACTCAAAAATACTTTTTTAAATCCCCAAAGGCTAAGGAAAATTAAGTTTTAAATTGAGTTTTAAAATGGGAAACTGAAGATGCACCACTAGTGTGGAAGGACTCATTGCTGCTTCCGCAAAAGTGTGTCACCCTTTGATTTTTAACCTCAGCCCAGGAACAGTGAGGAGAAGCTGCTCAGATGACCTCATGGATCCCATGGTGGTCAGAGTGGATCTGCTATATACGTAGGAAGGGGCGGAACCATTTATGGCTTATGATGGTAAGGCTTTGACTAAAGAGATTATAGATCTTAGCACAGGGCTATTCAATTCAGGCGCTTGATTCCAAATTCAGGCCTTGTTTTCAGTTCTCCCAGGTAGTTAGTTTAATAATTACTGATTCTGATTGGTCAGAGGCTTCACACCTGGCTCACAGGTGAAGGAAGGCTGGAAAATCAGCAGGACTCGACCCTTGAGGACCGTGAGTTGAATAGCCCTGTCTAAGCATACTCCTTTCTTTATAAAATAATCTAAACATTGTTTCTGCTGAACAGTGTTTATATAGTCAAGGAATATATACTTCAGTTTGACCATCAAGTTTTTGTCTAATGAAGGCCCAGCTTTGTCCTGGTAGACGCAGTGAGACCTGTGTTGTTAACAAGGTCCCACCAGACACAAGGCTGCAAACAACAAAGGACACATATGCAACACTGACGCCAGCTACCTGAGCATAATGGATTTCCAAAGGACTGAAATCATCCCTGGAGGATGGCAGGTAGGTCGTTAAGAGATCACATATATCTCTTTCTCAAGTGAATTACTCAGGTAGCTATAATTATCATTTTTGTATTATTCACTGTCCTTGAAAGAATATAATGTGTTGACACTTTTTTGAAGCAATAAATCTAATTGCACAAGAATGATGTAGTCAGGCTTGCCAACTTTGGTCAGCTGGCTGGAGTGAGATTTTCTTTTCGAGACAAGTCTGCGCACACATTTACATGTATGTAAGAGTTTTACTACCTTGTAAATCATCTGCAAGGTTTGCAAACTACCCCAATGCATTCGATATAACTAATTTTAGGTTTTTAATGGAATAATATAGATTTGCCGTAAGACTTCTTACGTAAACGTGAGAGTCTGAAAGCATGAGTGTCACGCCAGATGCGTGAGAGTTGGCATCCTGATGTAGCGTCAGAAAACTAATGGGATTAAAAGAAATTTATGAACTTATTTATATTTAAGGGTTAATTTTAGGTTTTGCGGGTCATAGTTCAACACATGTAATTTGCTGCATTTCATCAGTAATCAACTCTTATCTATTTGGTTCTGATGAAATTTTGTGGTTGCAACATCCAGGGATTGGTTAGATCAAGCAAGTTTACAGCTTGAACACCCATAGGAATGACACACATAGGAATGACACCCATAGGAATGACACCTTTCACTCGGTAACCGGGGCCTGCAACAACATGTCATCAGATCAGAGAAAAGTATTTTGGATTGCAGGACCTAGCCATGTGTCTTACCTCTTTTTAATGCTCCTTTTTAATGCAAGTCAGGGAGGGCACTCTGAGCTACTTCAGGTTTTATAAACTACTTTAAAACTGAACGGCTCCTATGCTTCGCTAAACAGTTCAAATTTTCTTGAGCTTTTACTGGTTTGTCTCCTTGACTGAAAGACCCATCCAGCTGTTTTGCATCAATTACATGCTTGATTATAGGAAACTGACCAATCAGCACACAGCAAGAACTCGGTGCTTAAGTCAAATCCAGTTCCTTTTTATTCAAATGAAATCCCGTCCCAGCTCAAAGCGTCCTCCCTGGCTTGACTTATCTGCTCACCCTATTGCCCCATGTCTCGCGGCTTGGAATCCAAACCTTCCCATCTGGCAGATACTTCACTTCACCTGCACTTACCCCGATGCTTCAGACAGTCCTTCCATCCACTCCTTAAATCCACTTTTCTGAATTCCCCAGACAGGCCTTCTTGTTACACAAACCCTTCCACAGAAGTAAATCAGAACCTGGTTCTCCAGGCCCAAATCAGACCAACCATGTCACTTTGTCATCAGGAACATGTTGTGAAGGGGGTGTGAAAAAGACCTTAATTTTCTGTTAAAGTACCTCATTTATACCCCCTGCCCGTTTGTAGCCAGTGCATGAAACAGGTCAAGTTACATAGGTGTAAGCAGAACACTGATTACCACCCTCTCTCTTGTCTGGCTGATAAAAGGACAGGCTTGCAGTGACTTTTATAGGGATCTACCCAAATCCTGCTCTTTTTCCTTCAAAGGCCGAGGACTGACGCTGCAAATTTTGGCTTCTGACCCCAGTCCTATGCGTGTGGACTTTATGTTCCCAAGCAGTGCTTCTTCCACATTCTGCACTTTTATCCCACTGCAAGAAGATCATCTTCCTGTGGGTGAGGTTTCTGTCAGATTCTTCTCGCACTAATTTTTGTGTTTTATTTAGCATATGTGTGAAAAGTGAGAAAGGGAATTCTCAGAATAGAGCAGTACCTGTAAGAAAGACCTTTCTGCATTTTTTTGTTGTTGAAACAAGTGTATATTTTAATTAAGTGTACAAAACCTTTTGGTTTTTGTCATTTCATGCATTCCTGTTTTTTTCTCATTTGGACTATGAATGACATTAAACTGAGAGTGCATGATAATTCCTGAGAAATATGTTTACTTATTTAACAAATGCCTTTGTGGCTTACAAGTAAGGAAAGCTTGGACAGAGCAATGTTGGCCAGCAATACAGTAATATATTTTTTTTTTACATTGTGGGGACCATTTTTTGGGTCCCCGTAACGTTGTGTGAATGCAATCAAAAATGCCAGAAGTCTTGTATTTTCTTTGGTTACTTATGGTTAAGGTTAAGGCTGAGTAGGGGTTAAGGGTATCATGTTGGGATTAAAGTTTTCCACATAGGAATGAATGGATAGTCCCCACAAAGATATAATTACAAACCTGTGTGTGTGTGTGTGTGTGTGTGTGTGGATTAGATTTCTTTGTGGGGACCATTTCTTCGAACATTCTACTTCAAAGCTCTTTCACTGGGGCATGTGTTGCTGTCAGGTATACAAAATATGGTCACAAATGCACACATTGATCAGAAAAACATTTTTTAATTCCCTTTACAGTAATCCCTCACTTATCGTGGGAGATAGGTTCCAAGGTCGACTGCGATAACTGAATTTCCGCGAAGTAGGGACGCCATATTTATTTAATTATTTAACGTGTATTTGGACGTTTTTA
>JABFEB020000036.1:4762099-4779450 GCA_019775895.2 Stomatorhinus ivindoensis | reverse complement strand
GCTAGCACTTTCTTGTCTGTGTGAAGGGTAATAAGGTGGAGTTCGTATTTTCTTCCTTGAATTGACTGAATACACATTATTTGTTTCATAATATTGATTGTTATATCACCTTTTGTTGGATGTATAGATAGGAATTTGTATAAATATAGATTTTCACATCATCTTAATAATATGCTCTCAGCCATCCATTTCCATGGTTACGATGTCTGGGTACTAAATACTTCATGCACTTCTTCCACACTTGACCTGCTGCTGGAGTATAGCTGGGGTACTGTATAATTCATGTGGCCCTCCCCCATCTGTAACAGACACACAACATCGAATAGCTGGCCACCATGATGCTTCTGGAACCTCCGCCAGGGCTCCGTGTGTGGAGTTTGCATGTTCTCCCCAGTTGCCTGTAGGTGTGCATGTGTGAGTGGGTAGTGTGTGACTGTGCCCTGCGATGGGTTGGTGCCCCATCCTGGGTTGTTCCCTGCCTCATGCCCACAGTCTCCAGGATGGGCTCTGGACCCCCTGACCCTGCCTTGGACAAGTGGTTACAGAAAATGGATGGATAGATAGTTTCTGCATATATTACACTCATTGATACATACGTGGACATATTTAAAGGAGAGTGAAGCTTTGGGGTTAAGGTGTAGGGTCAGCCATTTAGGGTTAAGGCTCACAAAGGCCCTGTTGCTGAACTGGTGCACAGATTACCCTCGAACCCGCAGCAGATGTCAGCTACGGGGCTTCCAACTCCATTGCTAAGGTGGCCAAATTAAAGGCCTGTCAGATTGATACTGCAGGGACTAAGTGAGACAATCATGAGTGCGACAATGAAGTGTCAGAAAAAACCAAAACGTACATCTATAATATAGGCACATAACGCAAACCATGGATATGTCAAGATTGCTATTGGACCCAGACTGGCACAGGAGAATCCAGTGTAAGCAACAAGCTGGAGGGACACACACACACTTTTTGAAATATTAATCTCTAACTCTTCAGGAAAGTGCTGAATCTTCTTAGAAGCATATAGCGTTTACAGTGTAATAAGACTTTAATAACATACTGTATAAACAGCCTTTACATCAGTCTTCCAGCAGATTCCTGGCATCCCTGCTATCTGCTATGATGCAACAGAGAGCAGAAACCCACAGGGACCTACACTCTGCCCTGAATAATCTCCATCCCTTTCTCCAGCGCTCAGGCCACCCCGTGACCCCGACACAGTGCAACGAGGAGGGTAGGTACTAAAAGTCCTCAGCTGCCTCTGGAGAGTCCACTGATTTCACTGGCCTTTTATTCGGGCTGATAATATTTTTATCTGTAATGCTGCTGAAAAAAAAACCAAGAATAACAGGAACATGCTTTAATGAGGCCACCTGGGGGTCCATTTCAGTCACTGTAAAGAGGATTCTGTTTAGCCTCTGCAGCATCAAACTGAAGGCCGCTGCTTCAGCACCTGCCAACATGTAATGTTACACTAAAGTATTTAATTATGGTTCAAAAATAGAATTCAAGTAATATGATGATTTACATAAATTCACAAATTTAGTGGAAAGCTCAGTATGACTGTCTACCCATCCGTCATCCATCCATCATCCATCCATCCATCATACATCCATCATCCATCCATCCATCCATCCATCCACCTCACATGATGTATGTCATCCCATCACAGGCTTTACAAACGCTTACATTCACACAGAATGAATGAAAATTATCTTTAAATAAATGATCTTTGTTCAGGGTCAGGTTTGTACATTTATTCTTAATTATGTTCCTGTATATGAAAAACACATATGGAGATGATTGAGGAAGAATTTTAAGGAAGAGTCCATCTTTCCCGTTGTTGGCATCAGTTTTGCATATAGGCCAGAAAGCTTTTTGGCAGAATATTTACAAGAGAGCAAATACACATGTTCATAAGACCAAACATCAATCTCTAATTTCTGCCCCAGTCAGGCATCTGACATGTATTTTTTAGCAGAAATCTGGCTGCCAGCCTCACACAGGCTGCCCAGCATTACAGGCCATTTTCTAAAGAACATCATGTCTAGTCTGGTAGCCAAAATATATGGCCTAAAATTCACAAATCAGGACAAGGGTCACCTGACTTAAAATGTAATAAAAACAAGAAGTAATTAAGCCAGCAGGGAGTTTTCTCCAGCTGACAAAGGTTAATATAAACGCTCCTTTGGCATTGGGGAGGACAAAGCTGGGGCAGTCTGTCAACAACTCCACAGGCCACATTAGCATGTAGACTGAAAGCAGGTAAGGAGACCTGGGGTGTCGCTAAGACTACATGGCAGTCAGCTTCAGATTTTTCTGTTTTCTATCTGTATAACTATCATGTAAATAGTAAGTGAATATGGGATTGAAGGAAGTGTAGATGCATACATAATTTCATGATATGTTTTCTTTTACAAATGTGACATATTTATGTTGACCTGTGTTGTCTCCCTAGCAGAATGAATCTGACCTCTTCGAACATCACCTTGACCTTCACGGTGTACGGACCTCCAGGCCCCCGGAGTTACCTGCTCTTCACTTTGCTCTTTCTGATCTACCTCTTCTCAATATGTGCGAACATGTTTCTCACCCTAGTCATCTACTTGGAATCCAGTCTCCACAAGCCCATGTACGCGTTTCTCTTCAACTTGGCAGTGAACGGCGTCATTGGGAGTTCTAGTGTTTGCCCAAAGATCATGGTCCATCTGTTGTCAGGTGTCCAGGGAAGCTCCTACTATGGGTGTCTGATTCAGGTGTTCTTTGTCAACTTCTACGGAACATCTGCCTACGTGATTTTAGCAGTAATGGCTTACGACCGTTATGTCTCCATATGCAAGCCGTTGCTCTATCATGTCATAATGACTCCTGCCAAGGTAAAGCAGCTACTGCTCCTCACATATTCCTTTCCCATCTTCTCTTTATCAGCCCAAGTGTACTTGACCTCAAGGCTTCCGTTATGTAGACATACCATTACCAAGCTGTTTTGCGACAATCTCGCAATTGTCAATCTGTCCTGCGCGAAAAGTAACCTGGACAACATTTTTGGAATATTTATAGTTCTGAGTCTTGCAGTGCTTCCCCTGATTTGCGTGGTGATCTCCTACATACAGATACTGAAGGTCAGCTGGAAGACCTCCAGAGATGCCCAGCAGAAAGCGCTAAGCACTTGTACCCCTCATTTAGTCGTGTTTATAAATTTCTCGTTGGCAACACTCTTCTCTGTCATTTATAATCGCGCCAACATGTACATTTCAAGCGAGGTCAACATATTCATGTCCCTACATTTCATCCTGATTCCCCCTGTTCTGCATCCAGTAATATATGGGATCAGAACCAAAGAGATCAGGCGGTGCATCATGAAAATACTGAGAAGGAGGAATCTTTTTACAGTCTTGGTAGATACTGTTGAAGTTAAATCCATGTTTACATGTTGACTAAAGAAAAGCACTGGAGGGAAACTGGAATGTTTTTGGCCCCATCGGGTGTGTTTGGTTTGTTGGGGGAGGCTGGGCATTCAGACGGCAGGAACCCAGCAGGATGGATCATCTAATCAGCCACAGGCTGCCTCTCGCTACACGCTGCTTGGGGACATCGCCCGCAGCTGCCCTGCCTCTGTCACACTTTTGTCACCGTCTGGGGATCAAAGCCACTGAAGGCCACAAAGCCATCATCGAGTTAGGGGAGATCATCACCAAAGACATCCACAAAGGCTTCATCACACAGTTCATCTTATGGTCTCTTAGTTGTGCTAACTGCTATACTAACCATTATTTAGCATTTTCTGTGGTTTAACTCTTTTATTAATTCATATTGTAATGCAGATCTTCACGCTGTATCCTAGAGACTTTACTAGTTTGTTGGTAAGAGGTGAATGAATGCAGATTATCGTCAAGGGTGTTAAATGACAATGACAATGTGTTCACGATGTATATAATGTATAAAAGAGTTCATTTATGTGCTGCTATATATACCAATAACTCATTTGGCAGCTTCCTGACCCCCCCCCCCCCCCCCAGTTCTCCATGATCCACAAATCAAGCCCCTGGCAGCCACAATATGGAGACCTCTGTGGAACACCCCAGGCAGGGCTGTGTTATACAACAGTAAGTCTTAGACATCAGTACTTCAATGCCTGAGGCCAAGCAGAGGTCCCCCCCAGGAGGGGAATATACCCCCCCCCCCCATGAGTGTGAATGCGTCAGCACTGCGTGTCCATACATCTACTGTGGGCTTGCATGCAGCATCTGCTGAAGATCCTTACATCATGGTGGGCTTGCATGCACCTAAAGCTGGGCTAGTAGACGCCCATGAAAGTAACTGCCAGTAGGAACATCTCTCTTATAGCTAATTGTGGCTGTGAGTTGGGTGAGAGATGGTTTCAGCCAGTGATAATTGGCAGTTTGGGAGCATTTTGGCTGCCGAACAATATAAACCAGCACTGGAGAGAGAGTAATTGATAAGACAAAGGCTTTCTTTCGGCTCTCTTATCCATCATATATGTCACATATATTGTATATGTTGCTGAATCATTCAACACAACGTTACCTGCATGGCCAGAGCAAGGAACAAACAGGCTACAGCAGAAATGCAACCATACAATAACAGTGCATGGGATTTACACAGGACTTTTATTATGCTGTATTTTTTTATTTTAAAGTTATGTTACATAATTATTTTTACAATCTTCAAAAAAGTGTCTCAGATTTTGCTATTTTGACACATCAACAGAGGTATTGCCTTTGATTCACAATTGTAAAATATATTTTAAATAGCTGTTACACACACATAAATGTGTATATATGTAATTATCACATAATGGTAAAACAGATGTGGTTTAATAAATAAGAAGCCAAACATGTTGTGTGTATTTTTCCCTTCTCAAGATTCTTTCATTTGTCACATGCATAGTCATACAGATACAACATGCAGTGAAATGTATCTGCACCTAGAAACTATTTCACCATGAGGAGACATTGTGTTGTGATTCAATCCAGCATCATTTATACTTACCAGAGCACTAATCACACCTCCCTAAATAATAAATGTCCAGGTCAAGGAAAAAAAGGGAGGGTTTAATCTTATCTGTCTCTATCGAGCTTTGACGTGGCAGTATGATCAGAAGTCTTTAGGATTTTTTGGGCATATATGATATGGATCAATTATTAGACTGTATGTAGGATATTAAACTTATACTGGGCTGTTGGAGCTGTGCCTATCGGTCATGCTAAACCTTATTGCTAAACTTTTGGCAGTTTATCGTGGGGATGGGTGGGTAGGGTCAGGAATAGGGTTGGGGTGGTAGTATGTGTGTGTGTTGGGGGGGTGGGTTCCTGTGTTTCCTTAAGGGCCTCAGCCCTCCAAAGGGTAAAATCCTACAATAGCTCCTGGGTGTGCCTCTTGTCCATGTAGAGTTAATGTGAGTTAATTCTCTCCATTAGCAGATAGAGGTCCCTTTATTTCCTCATAATGACTGAAGTTTACGGGGCGGCATGGTGGTGCAGTGGTTAGCACTGTTGCCTCACACCGCTGGGACCTGGGTTCGAGTCCCTGCCTAGGTTCCATGTGTGTGGAGTTTGCATGTTCTCCCTGTGCCGTCGTGGGGTTTCCTCCGGGTACTCTGGTTTCCCCCCACAGTCCAAAGACATGCTGAGGCTGATTGGAGTTGCTAAATTGCCCGTAGGTGTACCTGTGTGTGTGGATGGTGTGTGAGTGTGCCCTGCGATGGGCTGGCCCCCTGTCCAGGGTTGTTCCGTGCCCGTTGCTTCCGGGTAGGCTCCAGACCCCCCGCGACCCAGTAGGATAAGTGGGGATGGATGGATGGATGGATGGATAGATGGACTGAAGTTTTCCTGGATACCCATGGAACTGATATCTGGGGAACATTCGGCCACAGTCTGAGCTGGATAAGCTAGTGCAGGCCGTGTGCCAACGAGCTTTATAAACTCAATGTATGTACTCAGTGTCTTTATTTAAAATCACATGCAGGGCCATTAGCTGAATATTTTGCCATCAATAGGGACAATAATATCAGCCTTTAAGAGCTTTTTAAATGTGTATAAACCTGCCAGTTTTGATCCCTTCATTATAAAATGATGGAATAAATAATGATGATAAAAACACACAGGTGGGAAGCTGATGAGTGTATGAAGCTTAAAAGACAGAAGGGGGAGTTAAGGGGGAGCTACAGAGGCCTGTATGTGAGGCATGGGCAGAGCAGCAGCTGTGAGCTCACTGCCACTGTCTACATCATCTTATGATCATCCTATAAACCAAACCTACGTATGATGTCACCCACATTTTGTTTTCACATATTAACTGCACTTTTATGATGGATATGAATTGAGTCTGTTTTAAAGACTTTATTTCAGGAAATTTCAAAGCCTCATCACCGCATTTAGCCAGATCACAGTACCGCCATTGTCGAAATGAACCATGTTCTTTGCTGTGGAATGAAGAACAGATTGGGGGTTTAGAAGCAACGGCAGCCTAACGCAGATGTGCATGAAGGTAATTACTTCCAGTTAGGGGGAGACACCGAATCCCACAGTTAACAGTCAGTCCCAGTGTGACGTCACGTGGGAACCAGAATGAGCTTCCTTCTGCCAGGTGAATCCACCTGCTGCAGTGGTTGCAAGGGGACATAGACGGGATGAGGACTACAGCACCAAAACCCATCTGCAGTCTGAATCGAGTGTCAAAAACTTATAGGAAATCCCCAAGAGGCGCTTTGGCAGATCACCTGAATATTATCAAGCCATATATGTTTTAAGAACCTTAATAATTTTGGACAGCTTAGTGAGACATTTGGATGAATCGGCAAAGAAAGTCATGCAGGACATTTATGAAAACTGTGGGTGAAAAACATAAAACTAATGTAAAAACTATAAAAAAATGCTGCCCTACCACTGCAATTCGGTCATGAATATCCCAGGTATCTGAGGGTAATGTGTATTGAGGTAACCAGGCCTATTTTAAACTAAGATGTGCATTTCAGTTAAAGGAGTCGGGACCTTATTGTTAAATTTTCCATTACATGTAACTACAAACATTAACACACAAAGAAAAACTTTATTTGATTATGTTTCCATTCACTTCTTACAGCAAATATATTTAATGGCTTGGACTCTAATGGCATGGACACTTATACCATATATAAGAGGATTTAGCAAGGGGGGAAAGGTCAGGTAGTAAAGGGACAGAAAGAGGCGCGACTCGAAGGAAAGGCGGTTTGAGTCGAACCGGCTTTGGATGACTTCAAAAAAGCAGCCCACAGAAAAATTGACGGCAGCGATCAGGTGAGGCGTGCATGTGTGGGCAGCTTTGGCTCGGGATTCCTTGGAGGCTTTCAGGCAAATCCTGAAAATGTGCACATATGAAAAGAGCATCATCAGGATCTGGGGGACGAGATAGAAAATTGTAGCCACAAGGCCAACGATGCTGTGAACGTAAGTGCTAAAACAAGACAGTCTGACTAACTCAAAGTTCATGCAGTGAACTTTAGGTATGATGTTTCTGCAGAAGGTGAGCTTTGTGGTGAATATGAAGTAGATACCAAAAGCGACGAAGGGGTAAATCCAGGAGAGGACGATCAGCACACACACCTTGCGGGGAGACATGATGATGTGGTAATGTAAGGGGTAACAGATCGCAATGTATCTGTCGTAGCTCATCACTGCCAACACTGAAAACTCTGCGATGACGTACGTGTGTAAAGAGTAAATCTGGGCCAGGCAGCAGCCCAGAGACACGATGTGCGAGCGGGACATCAGCTGTCCCAGAATGGAGGGCACTAAAGACGTGCTGCCGTACATCCCATTCACTGCCAGGGTGCACAAAAAAATGTACATGGGGTCGTGCAGACTCCTCTCAGCACAGATCACACAGATGAGAAGGACATTCGCAAAAACCGTCATGATGTACAGTAGAAAGAAGACTATGAAATACAGGTACTTCAGATGCTCCATTTCGAAATAGCCTGTCAGAATGAAGGACGTCACATCTGACATATTGTCCATGGCTTTCAGATTTTGTTAGGAGCTCTGTAATGGAAAGAAAATCTCTGTTATTATTCCGTTGAACAAATTAAATTATCAATGTAAGACTAATACATATTCAATTGTTGTAAAATATTATACAGTACATGCAATGCTGCTTAGCATATATAATTTAGTTGTTTAGCCATTGAGAGACATTTTTGCAAAGGATTTTCTAAGTAAACATATAGTACAAGACTGGTACCTGCTCGGAAAGAGAAATATTGCCAGCTTGTCTGCTTCTGAGTCAGACAGGGCTTGTTCTGTGAGCTCCGCTCTGAATGCCTCATTTTTTAAGTCTTGATGACAACCTTGTCACATGATCTTAGTAAGATGGTGATGTCACCCTTAGATATCATTATCGTACTACACAATTGCACATTATGAACAGTCTTGAAGTTGAAGATAATTTATGAAGCTGATTTATGAATCTCATTCAGGCGCTATTGGCAGTAGTCTCACTGCACATGTTATCTTTTACATTTAAGAATGAGATATGTATTATGTATTATGTAAATGTGATTAGTCAATCCAGTTTCTTACAAAGCTGAATATCCCTAACTATCCAAATATCACCTGCATGAGGGCCAGGGTCAATGGAGTTGGGGGGGGGGGGTGTGGTTCTTGTTTGATTTAATTCCACAAAATTAGATGCACTCAGAATGACACCAGTGTATTCCTTGGAAGGTCTTGCTTCCCCACCTTCCCCAAACTGTTGAAACAACGTTGGAAGTATCAAATTGTCCAAAATGTCATTGACAGACAGACAGATAGATAGATAGATAGATAGATAGATAGATAGATAGATAGATAGATAGATAGATAGATTGATTGATTGATTGATTGATTAATTGATTGATTGAATTAACCGTGAAGGAAATTTAGGGTCTTGGTATGCTGACCCACATAGCAAGATGTGTCTGAACTGGATCCAGGTGAAATGTTGTTTGGAAATCACCACAGATCCATTCTTTTTGCACAATGGAGCAATACTTGTCTGAATCCGCTATCTGGATTTGAAACAGATGAGGGCCAAATACGGGCCAGATATACGTTGAATGTTACCAAATCTGACCTGTATTTGCACTAGAGTCAAAAGTTAAATTCAGATCAGGCTCAAACGGGGGTAATGGGTGGTTTGGTCAAGCTAAGTCTCTGGGCCTATAATCAGAAGACTACTGGTTCAAGCCTCAGCAGAAGGCACTGCATCTTAGTTGACCCTGTGCTATGACACCCCCCCACCCCCTCAAGCTATGAAGTGTAAGATGTGGTCAGCAAAGGGAAGCCTTCCAATGTACTTGTGCCAATAAACATGTTTATTTGTTAGCATATGTGTGTTATGAACAGCTCAGTGGACTAAGTGTTTGTGCTTGCAAGCAGTAGATTTGAACTTCAGCCCAGCTGGAATTGTTGCATGGAGAGCAAGAGGTGTCATTGAAGAGAAACATTCCAATTTACCTGTACTTGTGCTTGTTTGTTTGTTAAATGTGGCTCAGACTCATGTTTTCCAGACTGAATGCTGAGTATTTCTGCTCCAAGATCCAGCTTCAACATCTGTGGGCTGTGAGTGGCTTAGCAGGTTATGTCCCTTTGCTTGTGAGCAGCTGGTTCGCGCCTTAGCCCCAGTGAAAGGCTTACATATCTGTGGGCCCCTGAGCAAGGCCTTTAATCCCCAGCACTGGGGGTGGTGGCTGACTCTAGCTATGGAGAGCAAGATGTTATGAGTGAAGAGAAGAGTGCTTAATTTCTGCTCCCAGACACACACACTTAGGATCTTGGAACACCTTAATAAAGGATTTGAATTTGCACGAATACAGCTATACATCTTTTCACCATAGCCTTAGCACAGGGCTAGTCAACACACACAGCACCCACCCAGAGGTGGGGGGTTAAAGGCCTTGCTCAAGGGTTCACAGACATGTAACCATTCCAGAGGGGCCAGGGCTCGAGTCAGCAACCTTCAGCTTATAGGCACAGAGACTCAACCTGCAGAGCCACTCACAGCCCACCAGGACACCAAAGACTTGGACCTTCATCCTCTTGCAAAGATATGGGGAGCACCAGACACCCCTTTCCAGTGACCTCATGACCCCCCATGCTCCGTCTACTGACTTCATGAATGTTACTGCCAAGGTAAGTGAACTTCTTGATGAGGTCAGCATTCTCTCCTTGTAGACAGACACAATGCTGATGGTTGTGCCCAAGAGGTCATTAAAGGCCTGGATCTTGGTTTTCGTCTGGTCCATTCACAATCCCAGTCACTCAGACTCCTCACTCAGTCTCTCAAGGGCCCCAGTCAGAGCCTCCTTTAACTCAGCAATGATCAGGAACCAGGATCACAGGGCATAAGACTGAGGACAACCTGGACAAATGCCTGGTGCATCACAGGGCACACACACTCACAGTGGGTCAACAATGCAGTTTCTATAGTGCATGAGGAGGCTTAGAACTGCAATGCAGTGCCAACCTGCTCTCGGCATACAAACGGACAAAGGAAAATGCTGACCATCAGAGCCCAAAGTGCAGCTTCACTAACTTTTCTCAAATAATCTCCAGTTTTACTTCTGCTTAGCTGTTAATAGAAGACATGAGATGCAACCTCAGACCTTAAAGTGCCACCCATACACTGTAGGTGTATGTAATTTTATTTGTAAATGACAGACAGCGTGTTCTTCTTTTTGCCCGTTACTAATGGTATCATACTGCACAAGGCCTCAATACACATGTACAAGACCTACGGGTCTTTATGCAGTGAATCATTCAAACCATTCATTAGTCATGTACAAGAACTAAAGGCCTTCCGGAAACCATCATAAATGAACAAACCATTAGACACAAAATGATGCAATTTTCCAGGTGCTGGCCAAGGGC
The DNA here is from genome assembly GCA_019775895.2 of Stomatorhinus ivindoensis. Lineage (NCBI taxonomy): Eukaryota > Metazoa > Chordata > Actinopteri > Osteoglossiformes > Mormyridae > Stomatorhinus > Stomatorhinus ivindoensis. Next base: position 4,768,546 of record JABFEB020000036.1, on the reverse strand, counting down.
GCCTGACCTTGTCATGTATCTTCTTTAATTAAGCACCAATAACAATGAGATTCTCTTGACACTCATGGCCTACAAACCCTATGGGTGATGTAAGAGCTTCAAGTTCGTAAACATGTTAATCAGACCATTAGCCATTAGCCATTATGTCATTAGTCCATCATATTATTTCCATCCCCAGGAAACCAATATTAAACCATTTACCCAGCAGACCAAAAGGACACAACACACAAATGAAGTCCTCTGTGGGTCTGGCCGGGAGGATGGAGTGAGCTAACCTTGGTGGACCTCAGGGAGACCCTGTAATGTAATGAGCTCCCTTCTGACATAACTGTGGCTTTGAGTGTCAGTGACCCTGAGGAGAAGCTGCTAGACCATTTTCTCACGGGTCAGGATGTGGCAGATGGAGTGGAAGTCAAGGCCTTGTTGATCAGGCTGAAACAGAAAAATTACGTTATGTTTAAATGTATATTGTGTTTATTTCGTCTGCGTATGTTGTGTAGAATTTATACACTAGAATGTCAAATATACCTAACTAAGCTAATTCAAAAGGAATGACTAATGACTAAGGTGCTAAAGTCTAGCCTGTACTTATTGGTGAATCTGAACTGCCCTTTTGTGTAGCTTTCTGCTGTAGGACTGGACTGGCATTCCATCCAGGGTGTACCCCTGTCTTGCACCCTAAATAGCCTGCGATGGGCTCCAGGCCTCCTGTGAGTCTGCTCAGGATAAGGGGTTGTAAAAACGGCAAATAAAAACTGGTTATAATCAACAATGAGATGAAATACATACACCAAAAGGCCATAATATTAAAACCACCTGCCTAATATTGTGTTGGTCCTCCTTGTGTCACTAAAAGAGCACCAACCCACTGAGGCCTGGATTCCATAAGACCTCTGAAGGTGTCCTGTGGTATCTGGCACCAAGATATTAGCAGCAGATCCTTTAAGTCCTGTAAGTTGCGAGGTGGAGCCTCCATGGATCAGACTTGTTTATGCAGTACATTCCAGAGATACTCAGTTGGATTGAGATCTATGGAATTTGGAGGTCAAGTCAACAGCTTGAACTCTTTATGTCCCTCAAATCATTACTGAACATTTTTTGCAGTATGGCAAGGCTCATTATTCTGTTGTAAGAGGCCACTGCCACCAGGGAACACCGTTACCATGAAGTTGTGGAGTTAGTCTGCCACAATGGTAGGTCGTACCTGCCAAAGTAACATCCACAAGAACACCAGGACCCAAGGTTTCCCAACAGAACACTGCTTATAGCATCACACTGCCTATACTGGCTTGACCCTGGTGCCAACTCTTCCCCAGGTCAATGCTGCGCACGTACCCAGCCATCCATTTGATGTAATACAAAACATGACTCATCAGAGCAGGTCACCTTCTTGCATTGCTCCATGATCCAATTCTGACACTCACACACCCATTCTTGGCACTTTTAGCGATAGGGGTCAATACTCAATACTCATGAATACTTGCTTAACATGTTCCTAAGCTGAAGGTCATGTCACTCAATACCAATATGGAAGACATGCTTTCAAGGCCAGAAATGAAGTTTACCTGATGAATAAGAGTCAGTGACATTTTCTTGTGTGAAGCAACATATGGAGTTAGAATGTGCTATGACTGACAATCAAAAGGGCTTATAGGTATGAGTCTTGATGAAGTAGAACACCAGTGTTTAAGGCTGTAACAGTTAATTATGCAGTTTGGTGTCCCTCTAGAGCCAATAGCTGAGAACTGAAGTTAACATCAAAGTCAAAGTGAACTTTACTGTTATCTTAACATATACAAGTATACCGAGAAACAAAATGACAAAGCTCTGTGTACGCATAGTGCAAATAAGACAAGACATTGGGCGCAGTCAGGACAGTGCCATATACAGCTGTTAGGCATTACGTCAGTGCAAATAACTATCATAAAATAAAATTGATTTGGTCAAACACTCATCACCACCATTATTTGGGAGGAAAAAAGTAACAGCTGTGTTGGAGGCCCCCTGCTGGCCACTGTGGTTAAAAATTCATCTCACCGAAATGAATGGACCTGCACTAAGTGTATTTCCAGTGCACAGGAGGGGCAGCACTGTAGCCTGTAATGCAAAGAGATGCAGTGAAGCTAGATGGTGCCTAAACCGCCTGTGAGGTTTGAGCCTGCGTGTGTGTGTGTTCCCTGATCGGTTGGCACCCGATCACGGCTGAAGCCCGGCATTGTGACCTAAAAGCCGATTTATATCTCTGCATAGGATCTCCACATCAGAGGTCACGTAGCCACATGCTCTACACCGTAGCCTCATGCATACCTGCCCTAAAATGTAGCTACAGGTATCAGGCTATGGTACGCAGCTATGCGGCTACCAACGGCGTGGATCCTATGCAGAAGAAAGAATCAGCCTTAAGCCCTAAACCTCCTACGATGGACTCTGGGCCTTTTCTTGATCACGATGAAGATAAGTAGGTTTCAGACACGGTGTTCATAAGAAACATGGGATGTGTATGTGTATATATGTGTAACATTGTGTGTATTACTTGTACACTCTACAGTATTATGTAACTGTATATGAATCATGAATTGGCAATGGAGCCAGAAAATGCGAAGGCATGTTGCTAAAGAAGTAAATATGTCTATACCATGGTAACCCCACGCTGGTTTGTGTTCATTAGTCTAATTGGATAATTCCCATAAACCCCAGGGTCAACACCGCCTTTGTTCCTATAAAAGGGACAAAAAAGCTGCATACGACAGAAGCCAGGGATACGCAGTAACAGACACCAGGTAATTATTATCATTATTTATTTATTTATTTACTTGCCCTTTTTGTATTAAGGGATGAATGGACCACACTGTTATCTTATTCCCACTGTTTCCGTTGCATTAACAGTTTTCCTGCCCTCCAGTTTGCTTTTTCCCCCACCGACACATCCTGGCACTTGTGAATAAAAGACTGCAGCCTTTTGCTGACACTCTCTGTGATTAACTACCTCCAGGTCAACAGGGCTTCATGATGTCGGTGTCTCATACTGCAACAGAAGCCCAGGATTTATGAATGAATGAATCTAATTTAAGTTAATAAAAATAAGTTTTTAAATATGCAAACAGAGCAGTAAAGGGAGAGAAAAACTCACATGAATTTGTTATAATTTACAGGGGCGGCTGAAAATCTATGGTGGGGTCTTGCTTTTGGACCTTTAAAAAATTTAACGAGAAAGGTGAAACCAAAAAAAAAACCTTTCAAAAGGTTTGAGCTAAGTTAACGATTTTTCTGATCTTTGTGTGTACTTTGGGACATAACACATTTGGAAAATTGCATATAGATGTTTCTGTGTTTAAACAGAATTTGCAGTGATATTTCTGGCACTGCAAGCAAGGAAGGTGCTTGTCATCTCCCAGTTTGTACCGGACAAAGTCCATGCCAATAGGCATGGAGCAACAGCTTGGATTAAATGCATGTGGACATTTTCATTTGGAGAAAGCAAGACACATCAAATATAAAACTGTGAATTAAACCCTGCATTAACTGAACCACACCTCTTTTTCTTATTGCAGACACACAATTGGCAATGGAGGTCATGCCCAACTCTACAGTGTTTACTCTGTCTGGCATCAACGCCAGCAGGGAAAGCAGATACGTTTTCTTCTGCATAACGTTTCTTTACTACCTTATCATCATCGCTGTAAACCTGATAATAATCCTCACAGTCGCCCTGAGGAAGCCGCTCCACGAGCCCATGTACGTGTTTCTGTGTAACCTCTGTCTCAACGGACTGTATGGGACGTCGGGGTTCTACCCCAAGTTCCTGTATGATCTGCTCTCTGACGTCCATGAAATCTCACGATCAGGATGCTTCGTTCAGATTTTTGTGATCTACTCTGCTGTCCTGTGTGACTTTTCCACATTATCAGTGATGTCTTATGACAGGTCTGTGGCCATATGCAGGCCGTTGGAGTATCACACAGTCATGACGGGGGGGACAGTTTTGAAGTTTATTGTATTCTCATGGATGGCCCCCATTATTTGCATGTCTGTTTTGGTTTTTGTGAGCTCTGGACTAACCCTCTGCGGGTCACACATTGAGAAACTTTACTGCGAGAGCTGGGCCATTGTTAAAATGTCTTGTTTGTCAACTACACTGTATAATGTTCTTTCCTATGCTGTAATACTCACATATGCAGGAAATTCACTTTTGATTATGTTTTCCTATGTAAAACTGATCAAAACCAGCTTGAAATCCTCAGAGAATCGGAAAAAAATAATGCAGACGTGTACTCCACATTTACTGTCGTTAATTAACGTGACAGTGGCTTTGCTGTTCGATGTGATGTACAGTCGATATGGATCCACAAATATTTCACAGGGCTTACGCCACTTTCTGGCATTAGAGTTTCTCATAGTACCTCCTCTTCTCAATCCCTTGATTTATGGACTAAAATTGAGTAAGGTCCGGAATGAGGTCTTGAGGTATGTGAGAAGTAACACTGTAAAATTTTAATTGTTCACAAGACGCCTTCGAGCTGGTACTGTATCAGATTTTTTTAAGACAGTCACTTCCCTTAGCCTTTCTGACCTCATGTGTACTTCCTGTGAAGGTCTACTTACAGTAGGAGCTCAATCTGATCACATCAATAATCATGCGAGGATTCTCTTCTCATAGTTCTAAATTGATATTATTGATCAATATAATTAAATCAATGAAAGCCTTCCACTTTGGAGAGGTTGGTTTTTCTTGGTTACCTTCTACTTAACTCCATCTGGTCTAAAGCTTGTAGGCTGTTGTTTTCCATCTCATTACTACTGAACTGAAAATGTTTCTTCATTACCTGTTATCCAGTCTCACCCAATGAAAACATGTCTCATCGACACATCCTTCAGCACACAGATTCACTCTGTATAACGCTGTACCTGGCTGTGTTAACCTAATATAGTTTCTCTCACCGTGCTATTTGCAGTGATTCCGAATGAAGGCCAGCTGTCTGGAGGAGACAGTAATCTGAAACACTGTCAGGTGTCTGTTAGCTATCTTTTCATTGAGAGATATTGTGCCTATTATTCTTCCGTCCGTCTTTCAGAAACAGTATCTCTGCCTTGCTTGTGAAGGACAGAGGCTGCATCACATGACTAAACTCCCCACCTAACTCTGATGGCCTGTTGCACACACCTGTGATTAAGCCTTTAGATTTATCTGCACTGCCTCAGCACAGCTGGGTTCCTCACGTGCGAAGAATTTATGGTTTCTCTACTTTTATTGATTTCAGTTAGTACCATTGCATGGAGCTGTTGGTCCTTCTTTCTATTTCCATAATGTTCTGCATTCTGGTGAAGAATTTCATGGAGGGTGTCGCCTGAGAGGCAACACGCCAACCGAAGCCCCTTTCTAACAGCAAACAAACGTACAACCAGGTCTTATGGGGAGTTTTTGAACGGTGTAGAGGTAAATTATAGACTTTACTTAGAGTTTCTGTGGAAATGAGACAAAGAGAAAAGTAAATGATTCATACAGTAGTGATTTCAGCCAAATCATCAAGGCCTTCACCTCCAGTCCATCTGCCACGTCCTGACCTGTGAGAAGATGCCCCAGTAGCTTCTCCTCAGGGTCATTCAGTGATGCTCAAAGCCACATCCATGTCATAAGAGAGGTCATTACATTACAGGATCTCCCCGAGGTCCACCAAGGTTAGCTCACTCCATCATCCCGGCCAGGCACACAGAGGATTTCATTTGTGTGTTGTGTCCTTTTGGTCTCCTGGGCAAATGGTTTTAAATTGGTTTCCAGGGGATGGAAGGGAATCTGATGGACTAATGACCTGATGATCTGATTAACATGTTTATGAACCTGAGGCTCTTACATCACCCATAACGTTTGTAGGCCATGGTTGTCAAGAGAATCTCATTGTTATTGGTGCTTAATTAAAGAAGATACATGACAAGGTCAGGTGCACATGACCAGCACCTGGAAAATTACATCATTTTGTGTCAAATGGTTTGATCATTTGTGATGGTTTCAGAAAGGCCGGTGGGTCTTCTATATGTCTAATGAATGGTTAGTTCATTTGTTCCTATCCTGTGAGGACCTGTAAGGGTTTCTACGTTCTCTACACTGTCAGACAGTGGCTCAAGGCTGGGTTCTGGTGGCCAGAGAGGTATACAGTTTTGTTCCCACAATGTTTGTGGTCAAGTGGATCAGTACTATCTGTAGTCAATGGGGGCTGTGCCTAGCATGCAGTTCCCAAGCTCAATGTCTAGTTGGGTCTGGTAGGTGTTTTTAAGAAGAAAAACGGGTCCAGGAAATGCTCCCGCTGTGGTGGAATTCAATGCTATATGCCTGATAAAGTCACATCCAATCACATTTACATCCATATGTGAGATGTTTAAGAAGAAAAACGGGTCCAGGAAATGCTCCCGCTGTGGTGGAATTCAATGCTATATGCCTGATAAAGTCACATC
>JABFEB020000036.1:4716931-4732215 GCA_019775895.2 Stomatorhinus ivindoensis | reverse complement strand
AAATTTACCATCTGAATTATCCTAATAACCGTGGGAAAATTATTTTTCTAATTTCTTGCTGCCATCTCCTGGCCGAAAGCAAGTATTGCAATTATCAGAAAAGATCATTTTAATTTTTTAAATGGCAGTACTCAATTTTGGCCACCAGATGGCAGCAAGAAATTAGGAAAATAATTTAGCGGGCCTGGCAGGGGAATGACAAGCAGACGAAGACGAAGAATCCTTATTAGCAGGGAGGCTCTGGCTGCGGCGGGGCCCCCGGCTGGTCCTGAGTCGGCGGTTCCTGCTGTGGTGCCCCCTGCTGGCCTGGAGCCGGCGGTTACTGCACCGCCCGCCACGGCACCCGAGCTCCCTGCTACACCAGCCACACCGACCGAGCTCCCTGCAGCTCCGCTCGTGCCCGAGTTCCCGGTGCCACTTATAGCCCCACCTCTGTCTGCAGCTACATCCGGGGCTCCTGTGCCAGCCTCGCCTCCCGCACCACCCGAGGCGCCTGCTACAGCTCCGCCTCTGCCCATGCCTGAGGTCCAACTGCATTTTATGGCTGATGCTCTGCCTGCGGCTCCGCCTAAGATCCTGGCACCACCTCCGCCCATTTTGCCTGTCTCGCCGGCTCCGGCTGTCCTGCCTGTCTCAGGAGGCACTGATCTGCCCGAGCCTCCACCCACTGCTGCTCCCAAGGCTCCTGCTGTGGCTCCACCTCTGCCTGCAGCTACACTCCTGCTGTGCCCAAGGGGCCTGCTACAACCTCACCTCCCCTCGTGCCAGAAGTCCTGGCACCGCTTGGAGCTCCCCCCGTGCCCGACGCTCTGCCCGTAGCTCCACCTGCCACTCCCGGCGCCGCCTGCAGCTCTGCCCATGCCAGAGGTCCCGGCTATATCCATGGTCCCTGCTACGGCTTCATCCGAGGCCCTGGCTCCTGCTCCAGCTCTGCCCGCACCTGATGCCTCAGCCCAGTCTCTGCCTGTCCCGGTTCCTGCTCCAGTCTCCCCAGCACTGGTCCCAGTCCCTGAGGAAGTCCTGGACATTCTGACCACCGCTCCTTCCTTCTTGGAGGAGGAGCTGGAGTGGGACCCCTTGGGGACCTCCCTGATGATTCCTCTTCCCTCAATGTGGCGCAGTCAATCCCGACCGAAACCCTGCCTCCCTGTCCCGGAAAGGGAGAGAACATAGGCGCAGGGGTTTGGTCCTACCCAACTTGCCCCCCGGTTCGGCAGGTCCCCCGTCGTCGCCTCACCGGCCACCGGCGGTCCAGCCTCTGACACCTCAGCGGCTGCCTACGGGTTCCCTCACTCCGACTCGTCGCTCACCTGCGGGTCACCCACCTCCAGCTCGTTGGTGGACGGCACCTCCACCTGCTGTGGGTGTGCCTCCACCTGCAGCAGCTTCACCTCCCTCCTTGCCTTTGCTGGTGCCCCCTCTGGCATCCTCCTCGACCCCGTCGTTGTCCCCTCCGACTCCTGCCTCGTGGTCGCCCGGGGTCCCACCAGCTTCGGCCGCTCAGTCACCCGCGGTTCCTCTGACTGCCGCCTTTTGCCTGCTGGGGTTCCCTCAAGCTCCCCTGGTTCCTCCTCCCTTTGCCTTTCTACCTCATATCTCTGATCCTCCTCCCTCAGTGTCTCTCATGTTCACTCCTCATCCTGTTGTTCCTCCATTGTCTGTTCCCTCTGTGTCTCCCATATTGGTTTGTCTGTCTGCATTTCTGGTTATTTGTCAGATTCTGTCTTGGTTTCTGCCCCTGTGCTTGTTCTGTGTTTCTGTTATGTTCCCCGTATCTCATTGATGTTTTGCTCTTGATTTTCAAACCTGCATATCATTTGCGGTCACCTAAAATGGAAAATTCATCTCGTGAAATTGTTTTTTTCCTCAATGGATTGAATGACACAAAATCAAACAAACTGATTTATTTTTCCTGGTCGTTTCTCATCTACCTTTTTACAATTTTTATGAATATAACTCTGGTTGTGACTGTTTTGCTGGACAGAATTCTGCATGAGCCCATGTACATCTTCCTGTGTAATCTGTGTGTCAATGGGATTTTTGGTGCTACAGGTTTCTACCCCAGGTTTCTGCTGGACCTCTTATCAGAATCTCATGTAATCTCTTACAATGCATGCTTAGCCCAAATGTGTTTGGTTTACTCATATGTGTTTTGTCAGCTTTCCAATCTGACAGTAATGGCTTATGACAGGTATGTTGCTATATGTAAACCCCTGCAGTATCACTCCATTATGACCCCTGGGAAGGTGGGGATATTGCTGCTGGTACCCTGGCTGTTATCTTTGTGTCAGACATTAATTGGGTATATTTTGATAGCTAGGTTGCCTTTGTGTGGGTTTAAAATTGATAAGCTTTATTGCACCAAATGGGATGTGGTAAAGCTCTCTTGTATAGACACTGGTGTGAATAATCTATACGGATACTTGTTAATTATTGCTCATTTCATCCAAGCAATGCTGATTGTAATCTCCTACTTCCACATCATCAGGACATGTGTGCGATCGAAAGCAGAACAGAACAAGTTCATGGAGACCTGTCTGCCCCATATGATCACTCTGGGTAGCTTCATTCTTTCTACTGCGTTTGATGTCTTATATGCACGCTATGGATCCAGCAGCAGCCTGCAGGGTCTCCGTAACTTCTTCTCCATAGAGTATCTGATCATCCCTCCCCTTCTGGACCCCATAATTTACGGCCTTAAGCTGAAGCAGATTCGCCGAGGTGTCTGGAGGCTGCTGAGCAGGAAAATCAGTGTGCTGACATAGATTCCAGAATGTTCTTCTTCTCAATAAAGAAAAATGGTGACAACGACGATTTTTGTTTGATGGACCTGTGATTCTGTTTAATGTCGTGACTGAAGCTCTCACATTGTTTACAACCAGGAAGGAGTACAATTAGTTAGTATTAAATACCTTTAATAAACCCCTAACTTTAATGCATGATTAATGTATGTTGATATGAAAAGTATTATGTCATGCAATATCTCATTTTAAAAATACTGAGAGCGATGGTGTAAGTTTTTTCTATGCTCTTCAAGAAAATTGTGTGGTCCATTAGTGAACCGCAACGGTTCACTAATGGATGTGAAATACATACATTAAAAGACCACGGCACAATTTTTTGTTTCATTCATTTCTCAATTCATGGGTGTGCATCTGTGAATAATATATATTTTTTTGCAAACTGCAGCCTGGTTCTACTCTTTCTCATTAATAAAGGGCTTCTTCTTGCTTTATGGGACTTCAGTCCTGCTTCTCGGAGCTTGATATAAACTCTCCTAGCAGTGCACTTCACACATGCATTTAATGTTTCCCATTCCTTTTGAAGGTCACTTGATGTCATCCTACAATTCATGAGAAACTGTCGAGTAAGTTAACGGTCATCTCTTGCATTAGAAAAGTCGTTTATGCCATCTCCCGGGCTGGTTTGTAGTCATTCCCAGTGACTCCTGCTTCACCTTATTCTTGTGTACTGCTGTCTTAGAAATTTTGAACCTGGATGCAGCCTGCTGCTCAGCGTAGCCTTCTGCCAGCAGAACCATGATTAAATCAGTATTTAAAATTGCAGATTTACTTAAAAATATATAGTGGTGTCTTAAGATTTTCAATGCCTGTATGTGGAGGAAAAAGACAGACTTTTTATACTTCAGCTCTATAAAGGATTCTCTGTAGGTTTACAGCCATTTGCATCAGAAAAACCAGGTTCATGACCTCTGCTTGGTCATACTGGAAGTCATATAGCCATGTGTTTGCAAACTAATATCACTCAAAATGCATAAAATGCTATTTATTCTTTTTAAAGTCCCAGTCAACTGCATAGGATGCATGGCTTCATCTTCTCACTAATTGGACACTAGAGGGCCTCATGTCTGTAGAGACAAAGATGACAGAGCAGATCGCGATGCTCAGCAGCAGTCTGGGAGCATAAAAAGACCAGCACAGTGGACGGACATCTACTCTTGGGTGGGGATCGTTGGTTTTGCACATCCAGAGCCTGGCAGACATGCTGCACACAGACTTTCTAAATAATTGCATCATCCGTAAGGTTTTAACTGCAGCAACTTTTTAAAATCTTATTGTAGATATCCAGTTGTGATTGGATGCACAAGGCATTAAAAAGTACAGAATCCTGTGATGTGAACCCAATCTTCTGGCTCAGTACATTAATGATGTTTCATGGCAAAAAAAATCCTATATTAAAAAAGAAGATCTTTCGAACTTGCATATCGTTTACTATATAAAATGGAAAATTCAGCTCATGAAATTGTTTTTTTCCTCAATGGATTGAATGACACAATATCAAACAAACTGATTTATTTTTCCTGTTCATTTCTCATCTACTTGTTTACAGTGTTTGTGAGTATTTTGTCTATTGTAGCTCAGCCCTATTGATTGCTGATTTTAATGATGGCTATTTAACTCCTATAATGTGTTCCTGGGATATATTTATTCACAATGATATATGCTAAAAAGAAACATTTCTTTAAAAAGAAGACCAGTCTTTCTGCATATCATTTGCGATCACCTAAAATGGAAAACTCATCTCGTGAAATATTTTTCTTTCTCAGTACTTTAAATGACACAAAATCAAACAAACTGATTTATTTTTCCTGTTCGTTTCTCATGTACTTGTTCACATTTTTTGTGAATATGACTCTGGTTGTGACTGTTATGCTGAACAGAGTTCTGCATGAGCCCATGTACATCTTCCTGTGTAATCTGTGTGTCAATGGGATTTTTGGCGCTACAAGTTTTTACCCCAAGATTCTGCTGGACCTTTCATCAGAATCTCACATTATCTCATACAGCGCATGCGTAACTCAACTTTTTACAGTCTACACATATGTGTTTTGTCAGCTTTCCAATCTGACAGTGATGGCTTATGACAGGTATGCTGCAATATGTAAACCCCTGCAGTATCACTCCATTATGACCCCTGGGAAGGTGGGGAAATTGCTGCTGGTACCCTGGCTGTTATCTTTGTGTGAAACATTTGTTGGGTATATTTTGATAGCTAGGTTGCCTTTGTGTGGGTTCCAAATTGATAAGCTTTATTGCACCAACTGGGAGGTGGTGAAACTCTCCTGTGTAGGCACCACTGCGAATAATCTATATGGACAGGTAATAGTTGTTATTCATTTCATCCAAGCACTGCTGATTGTAATCTCCTACTTCCACATCATCAGGACATGTGTGCGATCGAAAGCAGAACAGAACAAGTTCATGGAGACCTGTCTGCCCCATATGATCACTCTGGGTAGCTTCATTCTTTCTACTGCGTTTGATGTCTTATATGCACGCTATGGATCCAGCAGCAGCCTGCAGGGTCTCCGTAACTTCTTCTCCATAGAGTATCTGATCATCCCTCCCCTGATGGACCCCCTAATTTATGGCATTAAGCTGAAGCAGATTCGTCGTAGTGTCTGGAGGCTGCTGAGCAGGAAAATCAGTGCGCAGACATAGATACCAGAATGTTCTTCCTCTCAATAAACAAAAATGGTGACAACGACTGAAATTTTTTGTTCGATGGACCATTAATGTTCAATTGTGGTGATTTTTAAATTACGCATATTGAAGCCTGACAGGAGCTCTGTGCTAAATGTCAAGTTCTAATACTGATGACAACCTCAGATGCATTTGGGAGAAATTCAGCTACGGTCGTTATGCTGGTGAGGATCAGGCTCCTCACAACTGTGGGCTTAAAGGTCAAGCTGCGCCCCCTTGTGTTCCTCACGGGCACAGTGCAATCCCCCAGTATGCATGGGTGATACGTTCCATGATCTACTGTGTATAGCTGAAACTGTGGATTACAGAATCTGTAAATCCCATATATAAAGTGATTTCCGTGTGTATAAATGGTAAAGTTTCATTTCATTTTCCGTCTCTTCTGCCTCCTCCACCCCCGCCTCAATCTCAGCCTCCAACTCCTTCACTTTTGCTTTATCATCACTCTTATCCTCCTTCACTTCCTCCAGTGCCTTATTCACTTCTCTCACCTCCTCCCCTCTCATGTCTGTATCCTTCTCTTCTTTCACCACGGTTCATTCCCTTATATCACTATCCCTTATATTCTGCTTTTTGATATTTTCTTCCTTTCCATTATTCAGAAAGGTGACCTTCTTTGCCCAGAATTTCTTTCTTTTGTTTTATCCCTTGCTCTCCTGCTTTTCTGGTACTTTCTCAGCCTCCTCTGCCGGCACTGGGGGCCTAAAGCAAAGAAGCACCACTTTATATTCAGATGCATCTGGTTCAGTGTGGAAATGGCACATGTTACAGAACACTTTATACCTTCAGAATTATGACATTCAAGTTGTCATAGTAACATTCTATTTGAACATTCTATTTAAAAATCTGTCTTCTCCCTCTTTTCATTTGTTGTTAAAGAGCATTTCTTGCACGTATTTTTGCATAGCAAGCAGTGGCACCTGCAGAAAATTTATGTTGTGCCAGCATGTTTCCTGAGCAAACCTGGCATTTGTTAGGGGCTCCGGACTACTAGGGACGCACTGGGAGGATTGTTATAATGTTGCGCAATCACCTTTCACCACCATCTTGGTGCATTGTCAGTTATGGGCTAATTGTCGCTCAAGTCACTCCTTTGCTGGGGTGTGTGAAAGTCTAAAGTACTCTTAGCACAAGAGAAAATCACCTCTGGTGAATCCCACAAATAACTTGGTATAAAACCTTGAACTTCATTGATGAATAAAAGTCTGGAGGTCTGATTTCTTTATTTCTGACTGGACTCTCCCTGCCGGCCCCTGGAGGATGGGCTCCCCCTTTGAGTCTGGTCCCTCCCAAGGTTTCTTCCTTCTCAGAACCTTTTCCGTGCCACTATCTCCTTTGGCTTACTCACTGGGGGCTTTGCAAGGGGATGCTGTAAAGTGTTTTGAGATGATGCAATGCTGTGATAATGCGCAATACAAAAATAAATATTTGTTTGTTGTTGTTCAAGAACTGCAGAGGAAAAGTATGGAGGAAATACAATATATTGCCAAAACTATTGCAAAACTCATCCAAATCATTTAATTCTGGTGTTCTAATCACGTCCATAGCCAAAGGTGTACATAATCAAGCATCTAGCCATGCAGACTGCATCTACAAACATTTGCAAAAGAATGGGTCACCCTCAGCAACTCAGTCAATTCAGTGTAGTACCATGATAGGATGCCACCAATGCAATAAGTCCATTCATGAAATTTCCTTGCTACTAAATTTTCCACGGTCAACTGTTACTGGTCTTATAACAAAGTGGAAACTATTGGGAACAACAGCAACTCAGCCACGCAGTGGGAGGCCACGTAAAATCACAGAGCGGGGACAACGCATGCTGAGGTGCACAGTGTGCAGAAACTGCTTACAGTCTGCAGACCTCCATACTTCAGATTAGCTCAATAACAGTGCGTAGGGAATTTCATGGAAAGTGTTTTCATGGCAGCTGCATCCAAGCCTCACATCACCAAGTGCAACGCAGTGGTGTAAAGCACACTGCCACTGTAGCAGTGGAGATGTGTTCTCTGGAGTGACGAAGCACACTTCTCTGTCTGGCAATCCGATAGACGAGTGTTGGTTTTAGTGGTTGCCAGGGGAACGATACTTGCCTGACTGCATTGTGCGAAGTGTAAAGTTTGTGGGAGGAGGGATTATGGTGTGGGGGTGTTTTTCAGGGGTTGTGCTTGACTCCTTAGTTACAGTGAAAGGAACTCTTAATGCTGCAACATTCAAAGCCATTTTGGACAGTTTCATGCTCCCATTTTTTTTTTACAGTTTGGGGACGGTCCCTTCCGGTTCCAACATGACTGCACACCAGTGCACAAACCAAGGGCCATAAGGACATGGATGAGCCAGTCTGATGTGGAGGAAGTTGACGAGCCATTGTAGTGTTTGTCACCAAAAACTACACAATAAGGGAACGCAAACTTTTACTTGAACCATGCACAACTCTTCTTTATTGACCAGCTGCCGTAAAACTTCTGTGCGCCCCCCTCGCACCCGCATTACATACGTTACCAGTAGGTTAACAGGTATTGGTACACGTGACAATAACATGAACTAAAAGTAACGGTGCTTATTCCATTAATTAAATCTATCAAAGTATACACTACAGTAACCAATAGCAACGCTCAGTGTTTCTTGTCCATTAGGACCCTTTGTTTGTTCGTCACAACAACTAACTAAGGGTGTTGGTAGACTACCACGATCCCTTGAGGTGGGACAGGGATTATTCTGCCTGCATGCCCCTGACCTCAGCTCACTAGCATACCTTGGGTTTGGTTTTACAGTCCCCCTGAACCTGGTGACCACTCGACTGAAGGGTCGGCAGGAACATTATTCGGGGCAACACCCGAGTCCTGCTAAGCTTGCCTGCAGTGTCCCTGTTGATCCTTTGGTTGACGGCTCCTGGTTCAGCACTTGGATGTGGCTCCGGTTCCTTTTCTTTCTAAATATTCCTAAGAATTAAAAGTTCATTGTTTTTTGAAAGGCTGTCCTTGCATTATTATCCTATTATATTATCATTATATCAGTGGCATAAAAAGGTAAAATAGTAAAATAAATTATATTAAATATAAAATATAAATTATATTAAAATAATTATAGTGATATAATTATATTACAATAAAATAATATTGTTTAGTGCATTTTTTTCCTGGAAGAATATATCATCCAACAAAAGAAGTTACTGTGACAGGCCTAATCGTTAATGTAATTATTGTGTCATGACCTGCTCGTCCAATCCTTGTGTGTGCCACGCCCCCTCATTACCTATGCGTACTACCCCGATTGTGATCACCTGTTTCCTGTTATTTTGGTTTGTCTTCTGCATTTAGTCTGCGTCTGACTCGGTTTTCCCCAGATCCGTCATTAATGTCCATCTGTCCTGTCAATCCCTGAATAAAACCCCGCTTTCCTGCCTTGTCCTTCCCCGCTTCCTGCTTGATTACCGACCTGTGATCATAACAATTGTGACAGACCTTATCATTAACGTAATTACTGTGATATGCCTAATTGTTCATGTGATTATTGTGATAGGCCTAATTGTTAACTTAATTATCGTGATAGGCCTAATCATTAACATAATTATTGTGACAGGCCTAATCGCTAATGTAATTACTGTGATAGGCCTATCTTCCCTAGAAAAAAAATTAATCCCCTATTCTTTTTAAATTCATAATGAACAAGTTTAATCTTGCCAAAGTATGACTTCATCTTCCCACAAATTGTACACTAGAGGACCTCATGTCTGTAGGGACACACATGACACAGCAGATCTCAATGGCAAACAGCACAGTCTAGGAACATAAAAAGGACCAGTGCAGCAGATATACACCTACTTTTCGGTGGAAACTAAGGATTCTGTTCCTTATGTGCAACTCGAGCCTGTGGACATGCTAAGCATAGACTATTATTCCAAATGATTGCATTATGTTTCAGAATTTAATGTTTTCACTTCTGGATATTTTGCCTCTTCAGAATTTGATCGTACTGTGTGATTGCTGATTTTGACTCTAAATTCTCTATTATGTGTTCCAGATCTATTTATCCTGAAGGATGTGTTCATTCACAATGTTATATAGTAAAAGAAGCATGTGTTAAAAAAGAAGACCTGTCTTTCTGCAAATTGTTTTGTAGAACCTAAAATGGAAAACTCATCTTGTGAAGTTGTTATTTTCCTTAGTGGTTTGAATGATACAAAAACAAACAAACTGATTTATTTTTCCTGTTCTTTTCTCAGCTACCTGTTTACGATTTTTGTGAATTTGACTCTGGTTGTGACTGTTATACTGGACAGAAGTCTGCATGAGCCCATGTACATCTTCCTGTGTAATCTGTGTGTCAGTGGAATTTATGGTGCTACAAGTTTTTACCCCAAGATTCTACTGGACCTCTTATCAGAATCTCACAGTATCTTATACAATGCATGCTTAGTTCAACTTTTTGCAGTCTACTCATATGTGTTTTGTCAGCTTTCCAATCTGACAGTAATGGCTTATGACAGGTATGCTGCAATATGTAAACCCTTGCAGTATCACTCCATTATGAAGCCTGGGAAGGTGGGGAAATTGCTGCTGGTACCTTGGCTGTTATCTTTGTGTGAGACGTCAGGTGCATCTTTTCTGACTTCTAGGTTGCCTTTATGTGGGTTCAAAATTGATAAGCTTTATTGCACCAACTGGGATGTGGTGAAACTCTCTTGTATAGACACCACTGCGAATAATCTATATGGATATATAATACTTATTATTAATTTAATCCAAGCACTGTTGATTGTAATCTCCTACTTCCACATCATCAGGACATGTGTGCGATCAAAAGCAAAACAGAACAAGTTCATGGAGACCTGTCTGCCCCATGTGATCAGTCTGGCTATCTTCACTGTTTCTTTTGCATTTGATGTCTTGTATGCACGCTATGGATCCAGCAGCAGCCTGCAGGGTCTCCGTAACTTCTTCTCCATAGAGTATCTGATCATCCCTCCCCTGCTGAACCCCCTCATTTACGGCCTCAAGCTGAAGCGGATTCATTGGAGTGTCTGGAGGCTGCTCAGCAGGAAATTCAGTGCGCAGACATAGATTCCAGAATGTTCTTCCTCAGTAAACAAAATTGACCATCACATTGTGAGTATTTGATTTGTGTAACCATGATGATTAAAAATTTTGACAGTGTGACAGAGAGTTACGTTTGGAAAATGAGGTTCTAATACTGCTGACAGCTTTGAATGCATTTGGCAGAAATTCAGCTGCTGTTTTACTGGTGATGATCAGCCTTCTCACAGCTGTGGCTGCTCCGCCTTCTGTTGCTCACAGAGAAAGTGCACTCTGCAGTCTGTAGTGATGACACCGCTAAGACATGTTTGGGCCTAATGCTTCCTGTGGGATGATAAAACATAGACCTTGTTGCCATCTGCATGAAAACACTCCACATTGGTTAGTGACAGAATCACATGACTCTCATTCCACCTATTAGGATACGGAGGTATTTCAGTCCATCCCTTCCTACCCCATCACTGTGCATGTTTCATGCTGCCAGGCTTGTTCTAGAGTAGCAGTATCATTAAAATAACTTCTTCTCCATAGATTATCTGATCGTTCCTCCCCTGCTTAACCCCCTCGTTTGCAGCATTAAGCTGAAGCAGATTCGTCTGAGTGTCTGGAGGCTGCTGAGCAGGAAAGTCAGTGTGCTGACATCGATACCAGAATGTTCTTCCTCTCGTTGAACAAGACAGTCCAGGGTGTAAACACTGTGTTTGCTTGATCCTTCATATATAATTGTGACAATTTCGAAATGAGTGATATTTAAGCATGACAGTCAATAAGCATACAAGATATATTGTTGTAATATTGATGTGAACATTAGATGTTTTTTGGCAGTAGCTTATGTGCTGTTGCTTTTCTGATGATGATAATTCTGACTGCTCAGGGACAAACAGTGAAATACCCCCCCTTGTGTTCCCCATAAAAACAGCAACACACAGTCTGTAGTGATGAGAGTAATAATGAATGCTGATGTCTGCTGCTTCCTCTGGGGGCTATTATGCAGCTGTCACCTGCTGCCTCCAATAAGAGGTTAATCATAGGTCACATGACTCTCACTCCACCTACTGGGATATGGAGGTGTATCAGTCCATCCCACCCTGACCATCACTTTATGCATGTAATATGCTGCCATGCTTGTTCTACAGCTATGTCTGCACCTGTAGCTTCAGTACCATTAGCATATTTAGCATTAAACTGCACATCTTTGTCCAGTAACATAAATCCCCTTCTTCATACTCAGAACAATTATTCTGTAACCCTTATTATCTTCTTCTTTCCTGTCTTATTGTTTTTCTGGATTTTCTTTGCCTCGTCATAATTATGTCTCTATTATAAGGAGGAATTGTGATTTGTACCAATGACTAAACAAACACACAAACAAACCCTATGAGGTCCTATATCTCCTTCACCTCTACGACCCAACAGTGCATTGAATAGCTAAAGCATTACACTTATTCTGGAAATTGAAGAAAAATTCCCCCAAACTGGTTATTTCAGTATGAAAGCTTTCACCAAATAAACTCCATTGGGCAGCAGGCATCTCAAATCTAGGGGCTGCAAGCCTAGTTTGGGTACTTTTCAATGCGGAATAATTTCCCCAGCTCAAAATACATCATTTCAATCCAGAGGAGCTGAGAAACTCTCACATTACGCGGAAGCTGTCAGTCTCTTCTCAGCCTCGTGTGTCATGACATGACACAACACTGACGTGTTATGACACTCTCTGGTCTCCCTACATCTGAACATGGGGGGCAAACAAGTCCACGTTGAGGCACAGCAGTCTGCCTACAATGGCTGTCTGTGGCCTTTCTGGCATCCTGACTGGCTCCTCCCCCTCATCATGTGACTAATTGTGTCTCTTTCAGGGGCACCAGCTGTTTTTTCACCAGTGACTATTTTCAAAATAATTGTTCTAGAACAATCCATTGTACATGTGAGCAGGTTAATTAGCTAAATTCTCCTTTATGGCTTCATATAAATCTTGTAGTTTTTGGTTAGAGTTATTGTATAATTAGATGCACTGACAAAAGAGATGTGGGAACTGTTAGAAAATTGGATTAAATGGACCCTGTTGTTAAATGTGAAACTGTGTACAGAGATAGGAGCAACACGGACTTTATTTTGCAACTATTCAGTGGGTGAATCGCTCTCCAGGATTTGGGCCTCCAGCACCTGAAAAGTCAGGTTCATGACCTCTGCAGGCTCCTGCTTGAAGATACATCCCTCAACCCATCCATCACATATAGCCATGTATTTACAACCTATCACTCAAAATACATAAAATCATAATTATTCCTTTTAAATTCCCGGTCAACTGCACGTGTTTATTCTTACCAGAGTATGACTTCATCTTCGCACAAATTGGACACTAGAGGGCCTCATGTCTGTAGGGAGGAGATGACACAGCAGATCTCGATGGCCAGCAGCACAGTCTGGGAGCATAAAAAGAGCAGCACAGAGATTAAACACCTACTTTTGGGTGGGAATCGAGGAGGAATTTCATTAGGCAGATTCAGAGCCTGGTGGGCATTTTGCACATATGTTTTCTTTCCAAATAATCACATTATATTCAAGACTTTAATAATTTGAAGTCTTTAATATTTTTTTCTGAAATCTGTCTTTCACACTTTATAGATTGATCCTTGTTATTGCTGATTTGATCAAAGCTGCGTGCATGAAGATTAATAAGCACAAAGATGCTGTAATGTGTGTCCCACCTTCTATTCCTAATGAGTCAAAATATTTGTGATGTTTCATGCCAAAGAGAGGAGTAAATGTAGGAAGAATAACTGTATTTTTGTGTGTTTTTATCTAGCGTCTAATATGGAAAACAAATCTACTGAAATAATTTTTTTCATCAGTGGTTTGAATGACACAAGACAAAACAAACTGATTTATTTTTTCTGTTCCTTCTTCATCTACTTGTTCACAATTTTTGTGAATATGACTCTGGTTGTGACTGTCATGCTGGACAGAGTTCTGCATGAGCCCATGTACATCTTCCTGTGTAATCTGTGTGCCAATGGGATTTTTGGTGCTACAAGTTTCTACCCGAAGTTTCTGCTGGACCTCTTATCAGAATCTCACATTATCTCATACAGTGCATGTGTAACTCAGATATTCTTAGTTCATTCGTATGTGTTATGTGAACTGTCAAATCTAACAGTAATGGCTTATGACAGATATGTTGCGATATGCAAACCACTGTGGTATCACCCTATTATGACCCCAGGGAAGGTGGGGAAATTGCTGCTGGCACCCTGGCTGTTATCCTTTCTTGAGATTTTAATTGGAGTTCTTCTAATGGTCAGGCTTCCTTTGTGTGGATCGAAGATAAACAAGCTTTATTGCACAAACTGGGATGTGGTGAAGCTCTCCTGTGTAGACACCAGTGTGAATAATCTATATGGATATGTATTAGTTGTCTCTCATTTCATCCAAGCACTGCTGATTGTAATCTCCTACTTCCACATCATCAGGACATGTGTGCGATCGAAAGCAGAACAGAACAAGTTCATGGAGACCTGTCTGCCCCATATGATCACTCTGGGTAGCTTCATTCTTTCTACTGCGTTTGATGTCTTATATGCACGCTATGGATCCAGCAGCAGCCTGCAGGGTCTCCATAACTTCTTCTCCATAGAGTATTTGATCATCCCTCCCCTGCTGAACCCCCTCATTTATGGCATTAAGCTGAAGCAGATTCGCCGGAGTGTCTGGAGGCTGCTGAGCAAGAAAATCAGTGTGCTGACATAGATACCAGAATGTTCTTCCTCTCAATGGTTTGTTTGAGTAACCTTTCATGTGTAACCATTGAAATTTCAAAATGAGCCACATTTAAGCAAATATAGGGTTCTGACACTGAATGAATTAGTATTTAAGTATTTTAGTAATTTTTAATATGCTCTGTTTATTCTGTTTACATGTTTATTGTATGTTATGCTGGGCTGGAGATAATGCAAAATTTCTTTGTTTTCATTAGAGTAACAGTAAAGATATCTATGTTCCTGATGTAAACATTGAATACATTTGGTATAAATGTGCTGTTGCTTTACTCATGAATATCAGTCTCATCACAGCTAAAAATGAAAAGGCATGGTGATGCCGTGGTTAGTCGCCTTCCACCTCTTGAGATCAGCGTTCGAGTCTCCCACTCGCCTCTGTGTGTAGGGTTTGCATGTTCTCCCCATGTCGTCGTGGGGTTTCCTCCCTCAGCACTAAAACACGCTAAGGAGCTGCCAGATTGTCTATAGGTGTGAATGGTGTGACACCCTGCAGTGGGTTGGTGATGAAATTATTCTCTGCCCTGTGCCTGTTATTTCCAGGATAGATCGTTACCCTGCATGGAAGCTGCTGGTATGGAAAATGAAGGAATAAAAATGTATCATTTCATTTAGGAGAAGCTAATGAGGCCTTACATTCCCCAGAAGCTCCCATTACCCACTTCACCTTGTGACGTGTTGCTGATAGAGTCTCCCCTCACCAGGCCATTTTCCCATATGACATATCTACACCACTCATACTGTATCTATAGGGAAATTAGCATATTACCATGCTGGGAAAATGAACCTGTATCAATCAATGTAAATGCATTAATATGATTTTTTTGCTGATTACATGAATGGAGTGGGGTTTGATTTTAACTGCAATTAGGTGAAACCTGGAAGGATATTGATGAAAAATATTATTTTTTGGGGAAAAAAAAATGTTTTAATTAAAAAAAAAAAAAAAATATATATATATATATATATAT